>JAQGCC010002024.1:0-20263 GCA_034698905.1 Xestoiulus laeticollis | reverse complement strand
TGCTCGAGAACACTTGCTCGCAAACTGTGCTCAGGCAGTGGAAACGGGAGCCTTCACGAACGTCCGCGAACGCTCACAAACGTTCGCGAACGCTCGCGAACGCTTGAGAACGTTCGCGAACAATGCTCGTTTGGTGGAAACCCGGCTTTAGCGACAAGGGTGTGGACTATAAAAACATTCCATAGTAAATAGATGCAGAAAATTGTTTCAATATTTTCAAGCATTTATTATCAGATGTACATGTATGTCAGGCATGTTATATTCATTCCTAAAAAATGTCGACTGACTCCACAACGGATAAATTAGGATGATGATGCAAGATTTACAGTAATCCAAACTAAACCAGCACTAGGAAGACAACTAAAAAGCTTGCCCGATAAACCACATTTAATCCAAACGTTTTTTCACAAAAGTTATAACTTGATTGTGCCGACCAATAGCCTACCATTGAACATTGCAACCATTTATTGGAAATGTAATTAAGATGCTTAAATGCTCTCAACTTATAAATAAAAACAGCGCTTAACGATGATCAGAACGACAAAGATCTTTTGGGTGCACTTCGGCTTTACAATCAAGGTTATGGGCTTGTTTAACAAGGTCACCCTTTAATTTGTATCTACTATAGAACTTCAAGTACATCTTGACAAAAGCTGAGATTGCCAACCAAGATGGATTATGACAGACTACAGAGATTTTAACAATGCTGAAAAGCAATTTATGAATATACGGTTTAATTTATGAAATAATAAATGATCTCCTACCCCATCCCCCTACCACATGGCATTTGTTTGCTGACTGTAGGGTGCTGAGTTAATTGAATTGACCCTATCAGTTTGGATAGCACATTATGGATGATTATGCATGAGAGGCTAGAACTTATACTATACCTCTGTGCAATATGTTGTCAGGTGTTTATGGACTCTTGGCTGAACATATTGGTGAAACTTGGCTTCGACTTCCATGGTTTTACCATTGAGCTTTAGGCAGGGAAACTCAATTATTTCCTGCAATTAAAATCAAATGATCAAGTGAAAGTGAATTCAGAGCTAGTGTTGTGAAAATAACTTTTAAAAAACATTTTAATATTTTGGCAACAAATAGTGCTTGTCTATAGAGTAATATCACTACTGAAGCAAGAATAATTTATTGATTTCTTTATTTGGAGACCCATTCAAGACAATAAAATTAGGTGACCAAATATCAAAAAAAATATTTTAAAATTAATTACTCCCAATGAAATAACATATCGAAATGCAATAACAGTATACAAGAAATATAGTTTCGCATTGATGGGGACCTTGCAATACAACCTCCCCCAAATCGACCCCAGTGTTTACAAGTTCTTCAAGCTAGAATTATAATCGACGTGCTCTGAAGACTGAATTAAGTTTTCAACCCAACTTTGTGAGTTCCAAGATGGCGACCAAGGCCCAACTGGATTCACTTATCCGTGAACGCAAATTTTCATCGCAAACCAATCACAAAATATCAAAAACAACTGACCTGAGGCTGCACCGGGATCCTGTCGCACGTTGCTTCAAAATCCAAAACAAAAAAATAGTCAAAAGATTGTTTCACCGGACTGTCCGAATCAGTGCTATAGAATAAAGTTGAACCAAGACTCGAGTTTGCACCGTGTCGGATAGGAGGGAATTTCGCCATCGGAAAGTTCCGTAGAGCACGAGTGGAGTTCCCTCGCCGCAAAACTCCGCACAACATCGAGGATTTAACGAAGAGTCGTAATTGTTGAGTCCACATTGTCAAAGAAATGAACTAACGTCCAAAAAAGAGTTAAAGACGTGAGAAACGATGAAAGTTAACAAGAACAAACTAACGCGTAGCAGCCAAATCCTTTGCAGACGGTCACGAATTCGCTCCGAGCCAAAGCGCCGTAGGAGGTTTCGCCTTTATGCCGTTAGGGCAAAGGGGATTTGATAAACACCGTTCGGCAATGTTGCATCTTGTCAAATAAATGACCCGCGAAACTTGAATTTTTTTAAAAAGTTTACAATTTTTCTCAAATTCGTAATATTAGTGCAATGAAATAATTTTATAAATTATTCCGATATAATTTTTGTACACTTTTCAGACTCCCTATATTAAACGAAATTATTTTAGAAATTAAATTACACCACATGTATATCATTATTGTCGAATACAATTTATGCAATCTTCTTAAATGTTTTCAGAGAAACTTGTGAATACCGCACATTATTGGGACCGAACCATAAGCTTTGCTACTTGCAGGTAGAGTGCTATCTGTTGGTTAAGCTGGTTCTGTAAAACCGATCCGTGCCAATTGTGAGGGATCACTATTTGCAGGTACATTAGTACGCTAGGAAGAGGGATGCTATTTATAGGTTTTGCTGGATATGGATTCAGCACAAAAAGATTAGGTTAGGCATTGGAGGCTAGAAAATAGCAATAGCCAGCTAAAGTAAACTTCAATCAAAGTTTGAAATATAATTTTGATTATGTGAAATTTCTCCCAAAAACTGTCACACTATGCTAAGGCACTGAGTAAAATATGAAGGACCATCTTGAAAAACTTATCAAATATAGTGGAATTTAACAAGACATTTTGGGAAAACTCGACCAAGTCCACGAAATTTACTAAAACTAAACAACTATTACCTTCGCATTAGACTTATCTTCGTTAATTTGCGGTTGTCGTCAATATATCTCTACACAAAAACAAAGTCGATCCAATGTAAGCCAGCCTCGAAGGTCCTGCATCGTAAAAGACCTGTAGGAAAAACACCAAATAAAAAAATGGAAAAGAAAGAGTCACCTAGTTCTCGCATAGAAACACTTTATACAAATTCATTTGTATAAACAAAACAGCTGTACAAATTACAAGAAATAAACTCGAGACAGTTACCGTCGCAGGGTTTGGGGCACGCACACTGACACAATTTGACAAAGTCCATGATCTTGTTCTACGTAGCCTAAACTTCAAATATATTTAATATGTACAATAAGTAACGGATTTCTGTTAGAAGTGCTCTGGTACAAAGAAAGACACGGTAAATAAAACTTTTGTGCCTGCTTTGAAACGCAAAAATGCCACGAGAATGAGAAGGGGTGAACATCGATGAGTCCAGGGTGCATTTGCTAAAGACTAGTTGGGGGTGAAGGGTGGGAGCAGGGGATTGACCTGGAAATAAGTGGCTCACCCTTCATGGTCACCTAAATCGCTCGCTCTGTCCACCTGGGGGTGCCAGGCAATCATTCGTACATTGCCACCACGACGGAAATTTTATCAACGTCCACACGGCATCCAGTTCATTTTCAATTGGAATCGTGGCATAAATTCAACATTCTTTCTGAAATTTCGGAAATGCAAAAGTGTGTGTTATAAAAGAGACTGTTCAAAATTCATCAAATCTGTTGAATATTTTAAAAAATGTAATGGCAAAATTGTACGAATATGTTAAGGCTTAACAATTGGATTGGACCATATGTGCTAAAATTTCATAAGACTGTTCCGATCCAAGAAATCCGGAACGAGTCCCCAAGATTTTATCAGAGACGGATTAGATCCAATTCAACTGCGCAATAGTAGTTTTGGGAAAGCTGACCAAAGTTTTACAAATTTGCCGACCGAGGCCGAGAATTCGGCAACAGGAAATCACCATTACGTCGTCTGGAACTTCTTACAGGAGTTTTCCGTAAATTTCTTAAAATTAGTTGGAAAAAAAATTGCACGAAGCGAAACAATTTGTTGAAATTTCCAAAAATGCGAAAACTTAACTGTGTCTCCGGCCAAGGCGGCGAAATTTTGGTATTTGACAACGCTGCGGGAGAAAGGGTGGGCGAAAAACAGCTTCAAATTTAGGGCTACCGCTGCGGAATGCGTTCCGGGGCAAACGATACAAACAAGAGTCAAAATTAAGATGGCGACTCCTCGAGACCTTTGGAAGTAACGATGCAAGATAACGAACAAAAAACGAAATAGAATCTGGACTCGAGTATGGCGTCGCTGACTCCGGTACTTTGTACTATGATTGTCGGCATTTCAGCACACCCGCGACACTGGCCGCCAGAACCGGCCTACGAAACTGAGATCAGAGGGCCCAGCGCCACTTTGTGGGGCCGTGGCGCCCGTCACTACTCTCTACGCAGCACGTGGACACATTCGCACGGGACGCGGCGACACAACCTTTCGACAACGTCCTTCTGCATCGGCTTCCGCAGACTGACACGACGAGGTAAGACAGAGTAAAAAAACATTTTGAAAACGTGTAAGGAATACGAAAAAAATGGGATGGGGGTGGGTGATCTGAGAATGCTCACGGCGCCTCTTTCAAAGGCGTACGGGGCTCCATGGGCAGCTTGAGCCAGGGGCAGTTATCACAATGGGCTCCGGCGCCGAACGTTCCTTCCCTCGCGTCTTTGGCAAATCGAAACGAAAACAACAAGATGGCGTCCGGTGCCGTAGGAAAACGACGGCGAAAAAATGGCACTTTTATCCTCCAACATGGCGCCCGGGTGCTCAGCTGGCCTGCGGTGGCATATAGTCCGCCAGATGGCTGTCCGCAGTCGGCTGCGGCCCGTGCACCGGGAACGCCAGGGTAGTCCGTAGCACGTCGTTGTGCTCGTAGAGGGAGGTCTGCGCGTAATGCAGCACCAGGTCCTTGAGGGTGGGGTAGATGTTGTAGGGTTCCGCAAAACCGAAGCCCTTGTCAGTCTTCTGGATGATGCAATGAGACACTTTGCCGCTGACGCTATGAAGAAACGGAGAGATTATAAGCACGTGGGCAAAAGGTGTCGCAATATGCTCCACAAACTAAGTCTTCGCATCAGAATTCTTGTCTTTTGGGAGCAACTAGCCCTCAGAATGTAAAGCCCCAACCTGCGCTAAAACCGTAAATTAAGCAAGATTATGCAAAAGCGTGTCCCATCCCGTTTTCCCTGACCATTAAGTTAAGATTTACTATCGTGTTCAAAACGATAAAGCATAACGCAGTCGGCGTGGGCAGAAGTCCAACCGAATCAGGTCGGCGAGCCGCAACTTTTAAGCCGCCAAAGAACCACCGCAGATGGGTCGAGCACTTCGGCGACCCGAATGAAGAGTTGTTACGCATGCAATTAGGCCTAACGTCACCGTAATCAGAGCATATAGATCTCTTAAGTACCTCTGGTGGGAGGCATCGAAACCGATTGCAAAAAACAGCAACGCTCCGCTTTTCATAAAAATTTTAGTGGGTGTTCCAAAAAAATCAAATTAGTAGCGCACCCTTTACCGCTAAAAGGGGTCCCCAAATAAGGAAATTCAAGAAGTGTTTCAACGTTAAAATTATTCTTAAACTTGTTGCAAAGAAGCTGTTAAAGAGGGTCTGTTAAAGCTGGTTTTCCGATACTAACTTCAGCAGTCTAACGAGAAGCGGCAGTTTAGTAGAAACCTATGAGAGTGCAATTTACTGGTTTGTTCAACTTACACAATTGAGAGGGCGGGCTGGCCATGCACGCTGGACGGCCGGATAAGAAAAGTGCCATCCACCTTGTCCAACAGCAGCTGCTCCGCTTCGTCCCTCGAAGCCCTCTGCAGATACCACGTCGACTCGTCGTGGTGCGGCGACGATTCCTCGTCCCGGCTAATGGCACGCTCCTGGAAGCTGTTCATCTCCTGTCGCGATTCCGTGGAAGAATCCCTCAACAGTATGTCGATCTTCTCCTGCTTCATGCCGTGTGCGAGCAGCCATCTGCGGAGCATTACAGAAAAAAAAAAAACAATTTAACAATGCAGCAGTCGCGAGGGTAGCACAAAATGGGACAAGCACTCACGATTGCCATTGCTCCCTCTGCCGGTGCAGCTGGATCACTTCCGGTTTTATGCTGTTCATCTCCCGATCGAGACTTCGGTTGTACGCCACCAGTTGCTTCAGGTCGTTGTCGAGCAGAATTTCGCTGTCTTTCAGCCATTGTATCCGCGACTTGGCATAGGCAAAGTTCTCGATCATGCTGCAGACGAGAAAAGATTATCGAGAATTATTTTATATTCTACATTATACATTATCATTCCAAAATCTCCGAATTATTGCCGATGCCCGAAACTTACTTTTTCATCTCGTGCGGCTCGGCCTCCTTGTAGAACTTCTCCTGCAGTTGAATCTGCTCTTCGAAGAAGGCGAGCGTCTCCGTGAACGCGTCCATGGCCTGCTTCTTCATGGTGATGTCCTGCATGGTCTTGGTGTAGTCCTCGTAGAACTGGTCGTACTGCTTCGACTTGCCCTGGTACTCCTTGTTCACGTTCATCAGCTTCTGGCACACGTTGTCCAGATTGGCGTTGCTCTCCTCCTCGTCGTCCGCCTGCTGAAAGCGCGACACGGGGTAGAGCAGCTTGACGTCGAGCGTGCGGTTGTACTGGTTGAGCGACACGTTGCGGTAAAAGTTCACCAGCTCCACCACGGAGGTGAACTTGAGCGGCTCGGAGAAGCCGTAGTGGCCGTTCTTGTGACAGATCTTGATCAGCTTGCTGCTGCCGCCCTTGCGCAGCGTCAGCGTGTACTCGCCCCCTTTGTTCGACGCGTCCCGAACCAGGAACGTGCCATCCGGGGTGTCCTTTAACTTCTCGTTTACTTCTTCCCTGAGGCGGCAAACAAAAAGATCCATGAATATATTTAAAATAGCGGTACATTAATTTAAAACTTTTTGTCTGTACTGCAACACCATGAAAACTTAAAATGTACGCAGCCTTTGGGAAGCTCGTAACTCAAAAATCATCAAATTAATAATCTAATGTCAGCATTTAATTTTTTGCACCCCTTCTAAATGCTACTTTCTATCAGCTCCTTCCTATACTTTATTTTAAAACGTCAAAAACGCTCTCGATATACAAAACTAATCTCATTAAAATTAGTCACTTGAGACTCCCGAGTTTAACCCCTGCCATGAAATGCATTGGCACTGAACGAAATCCGAGAAGGTCATTATATAAGTGATGTTTCAAAACTTTGCCCAAAAACGATAAGAAGATTGAACGTCCTTACAATCGATAAAAGTTGACTTCGATAAATAAGCGATCTTTCGACTCGACACGGCCAGCGAGCAAAAGTCGCTTTCGCAGTCTTAATAATAAATAAGGTTTTTCTCTGTCCAAAAATGACGCAATTTTCAAAGGAGAAAATTGGCGATTTCATCGAAATCAAATAGACTATCGGAAGGGAAATAACGACAGCCGTGAGACATTGACCAAAAGTATTCCTTCGAGCATTTTTCTAGGGAGCAGCGGCATCGAGCGTGACATTTCATGGTCAATTTTTGACCCTGTGCCAGTAACGCGTACGTGAAACACGATAGCGAGTGGTGATTTTTGCAATTTCAACTATGGAAATTATGGTCGTACAATGTTAAAAAAATGATCAACTCACCGGGTGATGTCGCCCCAGTACCACTCTGCCTCCTGCAGGGTGGTAAGCTTCCCCTCGCCGCTACTTCCAGGTGTCACCACCCTGGCGCTGGAGTAAGGGCTGGCATCAGGGGACTGCAGGGGCAGCGGCAGCGGCGACGTTGCCTCCTCCACGATGGACTGGGTGGCCCTTGAAGATCGCCTCGGTGGCAATGCGGGGGCCGTGTCAAACTCGGGAATGGCTTCGCCCCAATCTCCTTTCAAGAGAAGGATCTCCATGATGCGGATGTGGGCTTCCGTATTGTGCACCACTTGTCTGAAAAACGTACGGAAGTCGAGATTAGCCATTTTCAAAGCCAGGATTGCCCTCGGATTGCAAAAAAAGATACGAAATTTGAAAAATCTGGGAGTCAATTTATGAATGCGAGCACTTTCTGTTTTCAAGTTTGTAATCCGTTTGTACGCTTATGTTATATTTCAGGACAATAATTTATTTTTCAAAACAAATTCTATCCACGCAAGTACTTTAAATTCAATACCGAAAATGCAAAAAAGTTCTGACGATATTGTATTGTTTATATATAAATTGTTTCAACTTTAAAATTCATCGTCCTTAGCGATATTTTCATAAAATTCAGTTTTCGAAAACAAATAAACGAGGTACGAATGCGAAGAAACTCGAACAACGCTATTCGCCGTTCGATTTCCGATGCTCGGCACGTTTATTTTTTTAAAAACAAACGATAGGAAAATTTTAAATGTTATAAAAAAAAAGCGGTACGCAGACGAATTTATTATAGATTAAGGTAAATTACCTTTAAAGCTGACATCACTTCTAAAAAACAAGACTGTCTGCAACCCTCGCAATGACGTACAAAAAAGTCAAAACTCGCGAGGTAAACATTGTCCGATGATAATTTTGTTTATAAAAATTTCTACGAAAAACTTTTATTTCCTAATGTAGATGAATCTTCCACAAGGTTACTGGTAATTTTATGAAATTCGGTATTTAAAAAACAAACAAGCGTCACGAGTATTCGAAAGCGAACGTAAAAACTCGAACATTCGCGAGCGCGTGGACCGCTCGTGAATTCGAGTCACGTTTATCCATTCTCTAAAAATAGTCGAGGAAATTAATTTTTTTTTTAAAAATAAGACCCTGGAATGTTGATCATTTCTAAAAACAAAACTATCAAGACGGGTGGTTTTGCGGTTACGCTATCCGCCTGGAGGTCAGGATACCCGTTCGAAACCTAGGTCCTTTAAAACCTCGGCCCACAACAGCAACTTTTTGCATCTTCGGCACCGACATTACAAAGAGTCACAATCGGCAAAGCCTCGAATAACTTACATGATCCTCTCCCAAGGCGGCCTGAGGAATATGTGGCACAGGACTTGCACCAGGATGGTGGGGGGTTCACGGATGCCTGAGGCGTGTTGCAGTTGAAGTACGCGGCAAACGTGCTTCATGAGGTACTGCAGGGTGCTGCGATGGTGTTCGGGCAGCTGCGTCGCCAACTGGTAGAGGCATGAGGCGCACTGCTCGTCGTTGGCGAGCTCTGCAACGGCACACAAAAAAATAATTGCAACTACATGCAGACAAATTCCGAGATCTAGAGTCTCGAGAGATGGAGAGGCGACTTACTGGACGCTTCCAGGAACTTGTCGTAACTCTCGACGGGGATGACGGGGTTGGGTAGTTCGCGCAGGTACTTTTTCAGGGCGCTGGCCACGCAGTTCAGCTCGTAGCCCTGAAGCTCTACTTGAGCGGCGTCTTCGCCCAGCTTCTTCTTGAGCTCCACCACGAGTTCCGACGGCGCCGGCGAATAGTACGTCTTGTACAAGTCCGTAGGCCCGTTCTGCCGGGCTCGCGACTCTATCTCCTCCACGCAGCGCATGACTATGAGCGGCGCCGGCTGCTCGCTAGGGTTGAACTGTTCGGAAAGGCCGCTTCCGAATACTGCAAAAGGTTAAATTAGATTAAATAAGTTTGCTCCGTACACGTATTTCATGAATTTGTACTTGGTTAAGAGGCTCACCTGGATTCTTGTCCGCCATGGGCATCTCCCTGCTGGAGATGCACTGCGGCAGGCCGGTGGAGGAACACGTCCGATGGCAAATGAGACCGCACTCTAGAGCAGGGGAGAAAAGAGGGTTTAATTAAGCACGCTGCAGAAGTCGGGGGAGCGCATATTCGAACGTTTCGGACCAGTCGCAACTTACCTTGACAGAGATATCCCTGGTGAATAATGCCTCTCAGGTATTTGCTGCAGCGGTCGCAGCGCTCCAGGCTGGTGAAGCTGTTCTCCCTCAGCTGATGATGACTAGCGGGGGTGGTGGCGGCGTCGATCACCTTGGTCAAACCATTGCCATTGCCATTGCTGTGGCACAGCTCGTCGATGCAGACCAAGATGGCCTTTTGGTGGAACTCTTCCTTAATGCCCATGCTCTACGGAAGACGAGAAAGCAACGATTAGACGCAAAATCTAAACCCGGCATTGCCGCTGAAGTGAAATAAGACTACTAACCATTAACTTCTCCTTATCCAAATTCATCAGATCAGATCCTTTAATGTCCTTCGACTTGAAGACCTCGGCGTAGCGATACAGGTTCAACGCCGCCATCCACTCCAGGACTTCCACCGATGACCACTGGTTAACCGGCTGCAAAAAAACACAAGACAGAAACCTCAAGTTTAGTATTTAAAAAAAAATAGGTCAACTACAAGTCCAGTATATAGAGATATCATTGTCGACAATGATATACCAAGAAAATATTAATTACAATTTCATTTTTTTTGAAAAATACCCACAACAAAAAATAATACAGATTAAAGTACGTTTTCACAAATATTTATTGTTAGCGACAGCAATTGGTTTATTATTGCACAGCCAGTAGAAAATGTATATAAATTAATAGGGTTTATGTGGGGGAAGAAATTTTTGTCATTAAATAAGAAATTAAAAGATCTATTAATGAAAAGTTTAAACAAACCGAAATTTATTAAACAAGAAGCCAGTGTTTGGTAAAACTAGAGGAATAAACTTTAATTTTATTGAAAATCTGATGGAAGTGTACTTTAGCCGGCTATTGCCATTTTCGTGCGTTTGCATTCCAATTTTCTTCAATTTTTCATTGCACATATCGAGCCGTGCATTCGAGGCTAGAAAATAGCACAGCCGGCTAAAGTAAACTTCTACCTTTTCATTGAGCATCTGGTAGAAGAGCACTTTAGCCGGCTATTGCTATTTTCTAGCCTCCAATGCAAGCATCGACACGTGCAATTAAGCACTTGTGCGTTTGCATTCCATTTTTCTTATTTTTTATTGCACGTGTCGAGGCGAGTATTCGAGGTTAAAAAATAGCAACAGCCGGCTAAAGTATACTTCTACTATTTTATTGAATCGCCTGTACAAAACTGAGGGAAATTTATTTAATTTGTAATTGCAAATTATCGCAACAGCAACGAAGATAAAATTAAATTTTTTAAAAGTATTATAGGAAAAAGCAATTAAAAGCAGTACGGGTTCCATTTTCCCCAACTTTCACGTGACAGAATTCTACCGCAAAGCCCCCTACGGCGCTCTTGCTAATTAGGACTCAATACGCTATAACGGTTGGGTTGACTGGTCCCCAATTTCAGAATTTGGGAGGGCAATGCTCTCCCTAACCGACTTATGACGCCGGCATGCCGTGACGAGGGAAAAAAAACGAGAAAAAATGTGCTATCAAGACCGCAGACAGCTCGACAGAGGCCAGATTTATGGATCACGCAAGCGAGACCGGAATTAGGGGCGCTGCTATCTCACTACTCAACATGGTTAGGATATAACATACATGTATATAGGCATGGATTTGGCAGAGAAATGAAATTATCATCTTCCCTGACTTGCAATGTATTTTTTCCTGACATTCTGACGAATGAAAATATAGAAGCCTCGTCTCGTTTTTTAAGCAAAACTCTACCGGTTAGGATTTTCTACACAAGAACACATTGGACTTACGATTCTGGCGTCCTGGTTGGGATTAGCTCTTAACCCAAAGAAATACGAGCAACAACAAAAAAAAACGCAGAAACGATAGATTAAATAAACGTAAGAATGTGAGCGAAACGAAATTTGAACAAATTTCCAAGGCGTTGTATGAAATGCGACTAGTTCTCTATAAATTATGAACTTAATCAGCATGCCTAATTGGGATTACGTCACTCTGTAGCTAATGTCCTCGCGGGTCCAGACGGTCTGGCGCCCGGGTGCATTCCCCGACAAAATCCAGGCTCATCTCGAAATAAAATATATAATGCCAAACGCCCAAAACAAGTTCGGGCAAGCCTAAACGCATTCAAACACGGTGCAAATGGCGCCAAAGAGGTTTAGCCCAAGGCGATTCCAGCGCCACCGGATTAAGGTGACATTTTACGGCTCCACTACGATATCGACAGCCCTGTATTTTTAGCACGGGTGTACTCGACCATTACCGTTAGCGTGCACGGTAAGGCTGGCATAATCTCCTTACTGAAAGTATGCCTAACAACTTCTTGCCTCGTTGCTCAAAAAGCTGTTTTTTTAGCAATCTAATGGACAAGGTCCGCGTAACGTGCAGCGCCCCCTTGTGGTAAGTTGCAATTTTTGTACGGGATAGAAACGCGATTTTAACACAGAACCACATTAGAAATAAACCTTTAAATAATAATATCTAGCGATCTAATCATGTTACCAAGATAAAACTTTGGGATGTTTAAGATAATGGTACGAAATAATTTTTTGAATTTTTTCAAAATTTTAAACTAGCAACTTTTTGAAATAATGCGACCTCCTCTCCCCTACAAGTATTTCATTTTTAATAGCCACTACGTGGCGCTACCTAGTCGCGCATGCGCTCATCTGTAACGCGGACCTTGTCCATTTCCCTGACCAAAATTATCACTTTTCATACCATGGCAGTTTGATATTTTGTCCCCTGTGTTCACCTTGCTAAATAAATACATGTACATGTATACATGTCCTCCCCAATTAAGAAGCCAGAGATGGTGTAGTGCTACCAGACTGCTTGTCTGGCTTGTTCCTAGTCAGTGTGACCAGATAATGTCTGTAAAAACCTTGATATCAGCACAATATTACAGTTGTACTAATTTCCCTGACTTTTCCAGGTAACTTGCAACCTTGTCTTTCAACATTTGTTTAAAGGGAAATTTTCTATTTTTTATAGACGAGTGTGCCATCCCTTAAAATTTTGAGATAATGACATGTAACTACAAATAACTTTAAGTTGAATTTTCCCTTACTATGCCAAACTCCAGGTAAATGGGATTCCCGATTCATTGTATACTTTTTAATATCGTTTCACGACAGGTCCGAGTTCTCTTATATTATCTATAAGCCTAAAAAATTCTCCATCCATTGGGAATCCGGTATTCATCTCCTCGGTTGCCATGGCAACTCTGAAAGTCCTTCATTATCCTTGACAAGTACTTTTTCAAGGGCATGCCGGTGACTTCCATGAGCAGAACGATAAAATTTAATCAAAACGAAACCACGCTTTTCATTCAGTACATCAAATTTAAAAACTCTCTCCCCCCCAGGCCCTAGCTATTTGGGAGATACTTTATGACCGACCCTCGTGGGTTAAAGCCTAGCCCTTTCATCCAAAAGCGCCATTGCTTCCCAACAGGGGCCGTTCATAAAGGGTGGTCGACACCCCCCAATTTTCGTCGCCCCTTCCTAATCTGGGACGTCCTTCCCCGTCCTCTGTCTGGCTAATTCAATTTGCTTTATTAAAAAGTTCAATGTCCCTGATTATCAGTGGCCACGTGGGACAAAAAGGGGATGACAAAAAATCCCTGGGCAAACACTATTTCCAGAGTAGGCCACGCTTGGAATATTAATTAATCGCTAGTATAATAGGGAATCGAAGGAGTCCAGAGGGCGCCCTAGGCGAAGTATAACGGTATATTTCAGTGCATGGCTACAGTCTGAATATTACATGTACATAAAAAACTGGTGTATCGCGTCATGTGTTCCCCTTTATAGGTCTGAACAAGTAGCACTGTGTTTGTAAAACCTGTGAATAGCAAACCTCTAAATAGCGTTAACTCACAGTCGGCACGAGTCGACTTTATACAACAAAACTACGTTGACATAGCGCAAACTCTGTGAAACGCGAAATACGCTATGTGTTACAGGGACAAAAATCACAATTCTACCTGCGAATTGCGATAACGGTCGACCGCTGAAGTGCACATCTTACTATAACTTAAATTTTAAACATGTTCAGTGCATGTACCCGTGGTCATCACTTTAGCTGAACCTGCAAATAGCACAACTTATGGTCCCAGTGGTTTGTTCCAATGTCTAATAGCGCAACTTGTGACCTGCACATAGCACAACTTATGTTCCCAGTGGTTTGTTCCAATGTCTAATATCACAACTTGTGACCTGCAAATAGCACAACTTATGGTCCCAGTGGTTCGTTACAATGTCTAATAGCACAACTTATCCCCTGCAAATTGCACAACATATGGTCCCAGTGCAGGTTTGCTACAATGTCTAATATCACAACTTGTGACCTGCACATAGCACAACTTATGGTCCCAGTGGTTTGTTCCAATGTCTAAAAGCGCAACTTGTGACCTGCAAATAACACAACATATGGTTCCAGTGGTTTGCTACAATGTCTAATATCACAACTTATGGTTTGTTCCCAGTGGTTTGCTACAATGCCTGGGCTTTCCACAGATGGCGTTGCGGGCGAGAATAAAAAAAGCACTGGAGCGCCATCTGTGGCAAGGTGCTCCCCTGCAGGCATTGCGCAAGCGTGCAAAAAGCGTGACCTAATTTCGACGCAACCCGAACGCGGGCCACGGCCGCGCCTTGAGCCGGTGGCGCTCCGGTTAACCGGCGAATGGCCTTGCCTTGCCTCGCTCGGCTGCAGCCTGCAACTGGCAACGAACTTCTGGCTGCCACACTCTTTTTTGAGATGGACTGGCACATGCCCAAAAAAGAGCCTAAAATAGAAACAGTGGTGGTAGTGACTGGTGATGACCCCCCCCCCCATCACTCGGAAATGTGCACTTTCACGCACGGGTTGCTCTTCACAACTGAAAAAATGCTAAGCAATGCCTCGCTTACTACACAGGCTCGTTCTCAGGCAGTTTCTCACTTGCAGTCGTTCTACAACACTGGAGCATTCAGCATCTTTTAAATCTTGAAATCCAGAATTCTCCGGAATCTCATTGAATCTTCTAAATCCCAACCAATCTTTAGAAAGACCTACAATCTAGGGAACATCCCTTAAAACCTTCAAAAATCTCAGGAATCCTCGTATAAAGGGATTCTGAAGATGTTCCCAAGATTGTAGGCCTCGTCAATACCGGGAATCTCAGTGAATCTTCTAAATCTTATTTCATCTTTAGAAAGGCCTACAATCTTTGGAACACCTTCAGAATCCCTTTAAATCTTAGGAATTCCCGTCAATACTCGGAATCTCAGTGATTCTTCTAAATCCCATTCAATCTTTAGAGTGGTTTACAATCTTGGGAACATCCCTTTAAATTTTAGGAATCCTCGGAATCTCCTTTGAATCTTTGGAATCTTACATCTTCCATGATTTTGCCACCTAGAGATGGATTCCTCAGAATCTCATTCAATCTTCCAACTTTTAAATCGCTATAGAATGACTCAAAATCTTCACCGTCCCTTTAAATCCTAGGAATCTCTTTGAATCTTTGGAATCCCTCCACCAAACTTCTAAATCTTCATTCTTCCTATATGACATCTCATACATTCCACGTAATCTCCCCTCGCCGACAAAATCCCCAGAAGTACTACTGTATATACTCTGTATACATGGGAAGGGGATCCCCGTCCTTCAGGTCGACTTCCGACCCGCGCGTCTGGGGGCGCCCCCGACGGGAACCTTCCCCGGGCCTCCTCATTACCGGAAGGTCGCTCATTAACAGTGAGTTGTGCGGTGCATATATTTCTTTGTATTCCTCAAGGTTTTAATCGAATTTTAACGATTACAAAAAAAGCTTTAAAAATGGCAAAAACTCGCAACTCGAAACCCTCGGCGTCGCGGCGCTTCTGGGGGCGCCACCTCCAGTTTCATTGGCCTAAATTAAGAGGGCAAAAAGGGGTAACGCTTTTCGGAGTTGCGGGAAGGAAGGGTGAAAAAAAAAATAAGAAAAAGAAAAACGGGGTTGAGAAAAATCGAAAGACCGATCCACCCTGTTGCTCATGTAGGTCAAAAACGACGATGAAATAAAAAAGGCTACAGTAAAAAAAAAAATGCATTTCGTCATTCCGCCATTTTTAATGGCGCCTGAATATTACGTCTTCCTCGCCTCGATTACGACAGACTTTATGAAGTGTCCTCTGGGACACCGTTTATGGACGTCCCTAACGAGCCTGTTATCCACTGGGACCATCTCACTATCTATGCACACTGGCCATTGGGCAGAACTGACACCATATCAGGGTCCTCACAGAAATAACATTTTCAACTTCCCTGACTTTTCCAGTTTTAAATGTGCTGGATTAGAGCACAATTTATACAATGTTGTGCAGATGAAAATACAAGTCTTAAATTAAGACAATTTGTTGTAGACGAAATCAAGACTTTTAAAACGTCTTATTTTTGTTGATTCAAGACATTTGAATGTCTTAAATTAAGACATTGTAATATGGAATTTGATAAAATGTCTTAATTTAAGACATTCAAATGTCTTGAATCAACCAAATTAAGACGTTTTAAAAGTCTTGATTTCGTCTACAGCAAATTGTCTTAATTTAAGACTTGTATTTTATAGGCAGTTCGTCACCTAAATTTTGGCTTCCTGTAAAAGTAATAAAAATGTCATAATACTCGTAGTACTGTATGCAGATACTTACAGTACTTTCTTATTATAGACATAAAAATGTCCTAATTATATGTATATTTTATAAAATTGTGTAAGTAGGCTATTCGCTTTGTGGCTGCAATACGTGTAACTTTTAAAAACTTGCGCATTTGATACCAGTAGCAACACATTGCGCATATAGCAACTCGTCATACCTCGCGGAAAGGGGTTTCAGCACAGTTACCAATACCCTTACAAAAAAGAAACAAATTGGAAATCACTCGCCGAGGAGATTTAAGGTTAAACCTAACTAAATTGAAGCCAATTTTAAATATTGAAATTTTTGCATTTAAGTCCCAGGTCACATGCACTAGGCTGAAAACGCGCGTTTGGCTAGCTTCAAACAAGGCTTTTCATTAATAAAGAATTTTCGCACGAGATATTAATGTGCAAATTTTTAAATTCTAGAATTTAAATTAAATTCGATGCCCTGTTTGAGGCTAGCCAAACGCGCGTTTCCAGCCTAGTATGGCCTTGAGCTAAAGCATCAGGTTCATCCCTCCTATTAAGTTTTAATTGGAGCATTTTAGTGATTGTAGAAGCATTGATTTTTTTGTGCGTGTGTATTTTACTAGATTTGCATTTTATGTCATTTTAATTAATAAATGTATAACTGCTTTATAAACTTAACATTTTTTTATTTTAAAATTTTCCACTCTACAGTTAAATTTATCAAAGTCAGCTTAAATAAACACATTTAAAGTTGATGCATTTGTAAAAAATCAATATTAGGAAAGCAGGGGGTCTACCTGAAACAAAAAAAATCGGCAGGGGCTCCACGGGACAAAAAAGTTCAGGGTCAAAAATACGAGCATATTGGCATGAACCATGCAGGAGCATATGGAACAATTGACCAACAATTATTAATTTCTTTAAAGTTGTTTCTGCAAACTTGAAAATTCAAGTTATTTACTTTGGCTCTCCCGCCATCTGTTATGTTGCATGCATCCAACATGAGGATGCATGCGTCACGACTCACGAGGAATGCATTCTTGTTGATGAAAGCATTGCTTCATGCAGTGAAGCAAACATAGCACTATATGGTAACCCAGTAATCATTCTACAGTTTAAAACCACTCCTTGCTCTCTCAACTCTTTGCCATCTATACGTTTTCCCCTTGAAAGGGTGATTTGGGTCACTATAGATTTTTGTCCTCATCGTATTTTTCTGTTATAAAAAAAGAAAAAAAATTCTTTGGCTCACAGACCCCATTGATCACCAATTCAAAAAAATGGGTCGCAGTGTCTGAACTTCTGTTAGGCTGGGTTCGTGCGAAGGATTGAAAGCTAACGGATGAAGAGCTATGAGGGTAGGGAATGGCGATTGGGTGAGATAGACAAGAAATGTAACATTCGTATGCAAATTTTGTGTGGAAACTATACATAGGACACTTCCATATAAAACGCGAATAAAAAAACACGCCGTTAGACACCGAACGGCTAAAAGCAGCTTTTTTTTTTCCCACCCTTTCTTATGACGGTACCCTTACCCTACCCTTTTCTGTCACCCTGTCTCTCTCTGAGGCCTTTCTTCTCCATCCAGAACGGTTCCCCCTTTTTTGCCTCCATTATGTTCCTTTCAGGCTAAAAACAGGAACGCACCTTTTTAGGCATCACCCCGTCTATCACAAATCTGGACCGTGCAACCACATTAGGTCCGCAATTCATCCTGGCTCTGTAGAAAATCCATTGTAGACCGGTTGGTCCGGTCTCAATAACACGCACTTGTGATTTTTGAATTTTTCTGTGTGGATGTTATAACGGGATCGTAATCGTCTGTTGAGCAATAGGTCACGATAATGAAACAAAACATTGATGCAGGGTCGAAATCTAAAACATGTTCTATGACATTACTTCAATGTAAATTGAGATTTGATATAGGCTATGAAAAGTTCCCGCATCTTATAGGTTTCATGTCTGCATGATGGGGATATTCCTGGTTTAAAATTAAGCTCGTGATCCCTTACACCTGATTCACACCAACGTTGATGTACAACTGATGTGGATCAAGAAAACTTTTGCGTGTTAATTCACACCGTAGAACTCAGTTAAACTGGTCACATGACCTATAGTATACAGGGCACAGTATACTAGGTCATGTGACCAGTTTAACTGAGTTCTGCGGTGTGAATTAACACGCAAAAGTTTTCTTGATCCACATCAGTTGATCTACATCAACGTTGGTGGGAAGAAGGTCTTATGGAAAAAAGGGGTCCATATATATATTTGTATATATGTATAGGTCGGCAAAATATTTTCAAAATATTTATTACTGTGCACTTCGGGACACTTTAGCCCCTGGGCAGACTAGGCTGCAAACGCGCGTTTGGCTAGCCTCAAACAGGGCATCGAATTTAATTTAAATTTTAGAATTATAAAATTTGCACATTAATATCTCGTGCAAAAATTCTATTTTAATTAAAAGCCTTGTTTTAGGCTAGCCAAACGCGCGTTTCCAGCTTAGTGTGGCCTGGGGCTTATTTACTTGCACATTTGTTTTTCAAGGCTACGCTACCACTGAACAGAAGTTATGTTTATGCAGTGTGGTCTATTGATTGTATTTTATTCTAAGAGATGCTATCATCTTTGTAAGAATTTCTATATCGTGAATTATCAGAGAAAAATGATGAATATTTGATAAACCAATTATCGAGTTTATAAAGCAATAAACGTAATGTAATACTTTCTATTCATCACTGAAATTCAATTTGTCCAGGAATTTCATTCTTTATATTTCATGAAATTTTATTACTTTTTTCAGGGTGACTGGAGAACTATCACCCCCATGTCCACATGTCTTTTGTGGATGGTCCTTAACTTCTCCAAAGTATGTGATGTTCTACGCCTATATATCCGGTACATATTACCTGATTATAAGATGGTTCAGAAATATTTCACGCAAAAATCATGTTATCATTTTCAATTTGAAGGGGTGAACAATAAGGTGATCAAAGTGACCTGATGTCACAATCGTCAACAAATTCAGCGATGGTAAGAGATTTTTAAACAACTTCCATGCTAAAATATATAGAAACCATTTACTTATGTTACAAAATTAGCAATTTTCGTCCTAATGACGTCATGTTATTGCTTGAATATTTTTATTGTATGTAAGATATAATATGTAACCATGCTGTTCATTATAAATTGTATATCATTGCAACAGCTATAGCAATATATGTTGAAAAAAATTAATGCACCCTAATTCGCCAACAATTAACCTGTTTAAATTTCTATTAATGTTTTGATCACTTCTTGAAATGTGGAGAATTGGTGACGTCGTGGCAAGTCTAAAAAGTGAAGTCAAAATGGCATATAAATGGGATGAATTTTGTATATTTTCAGCATACCTAAACATGCACTGAATGACACGTGTACCTATAATGGTTTCATTCTGGCAAAATTAATGGTTCCGCGAAGTTGCAGTTTTTAATTATCCAGAATATGTATACGTTTCACTGCACGTATCGACTTTACATTTATAGTTACATTTGTGTTTTATTAGAAATGTATATGCACATTA
Source organism: Xestoiulus laeticollis (assembly GCA_034698905.1). Taxonomy (NCBI): domain Eukaryota; kingdom Metazoa; phylum Arthropoda; class Diplopoda; order Julida; family Julidae; genus Xestoiulus; species Xestoiulus laeticollis. Next base: position 490 of record JAQGCC010002024.1, on the reverse strand, counting down.
ATATATACTGATTCATTCTTTTCTAACTTGCAAAACAGACTTGCAAAAAAATATTTGTACATTTATTTTCGAAATATAGTATATATATTAATTTTCATGAGAAAACCACATACAGTCTACATTTATTTCTCCAATAATATATGATTCTTGTCTGCAGGAAGCCTGGAACAATATACTATCTATGTATTGACGTGATATTGACGACAGTATATTGTATAACGATTCTTTGCGAATGAGTTGACCAAAGAATTGCACCTCAGCAATAAAACCTGTCAAAATTAAATTATTGTAATAAACAACGAGTTTCTCTATAAATGAAACAACCACCACACAATCATTCTTGTTAACATTAGGCTCCTTCACGCGAACGCTGTTATGCCCCAGCCACAATAGCGCGTTTTCCGACGCACGTTGCCCGACGCTCATTCCTGCGCATGGGTAACAGGAAATGGGCGTCGGCCTAATGACGTCGGCAAGGACGCGCGTCGCT
>JAQGCC010002023.1:0-20270 GCA_034698905.1 Xestoiulus laeticollis | reverse complement strand
TTTTTCGAGGATGTTATTAAAATTAATACTGTATGTATGAGTGATATTAAAATGTACGTTGTTATCAGCAAGTATGAAACTAAGAATAACGGCGCTTTAGCTAATTAACTGACCTAATGGCAACAACCAACTTGGTTTTTATGTTTTTGTTATTTCGAATCCAAACCACGACCTACAGTGACGTCCATCTTGCTTGATGACGTTGCACTGCCAGAGGGCAATAGTCGCGCACATGTTTTTGGTCCGTGGTCCGTGTGATGTGAATACAGCATTACCGTTCCATGCCTGCGCCGTTCGTCTGCTGCTGGCTTAAAAGGAACCCTGAGCGAGGCCTGTCGTCGCTGACGAAATCGACCCGTATGCAAGGGCCTTATTGTATTAAACAAAACTCGCCTCTGTTAATCTCGGGGCAACACTGACTTAAGACCATATCCAATTACGATATGGGAATTTATAATGTACACAAAAACTTCCCATTAAAAATTCTGGCACTTTGCCCCCTGCCACATGGCATACTACATGCTGACTGCAGGCCCTCTTGGTATGAAAAGTTAGACTAACCTGCATTAGAGGGTAACAGTGGCGATTATTTCTCGTTTGTCAAAGTGATGCTTGTGATGCACGCGGTGACTCATCACTGCCAGTGAAGTACTTTTGGCCATTTGTTCGCTGCCACGAAAATCTATCGCTCGTTAATTCTGTGTAAGAGTTTCTGCCTCACTCTGAACCAGTTAATGAGCTAGATTGATGCGTTAATTTGCGCGCCAAAAGACATTGCAACAATGCGAACAATGAGGGTTGAATCCGGGGTTTTGGTACCTTGTTCGGTGCTTACTCTTGACACCGATGATTCGTAAAAGCTGCCACGATGACGTTGTTCAATGTGCCGTAGACTCCGTACACTCAAAACTGCGTTATTCAATTTGCACGAGGGGGAGGAGGGGAAATCCCGTGGATCTGATCCCCGGATCCCCCGGCATGCCTTCCCCATCATTGACTTTTCCGTCGCGGACTAAATTGGAGAGGATGTTCGGCGCTATACTACATCAAAAAATCACTGTAAGGAAGTAATTGAGGCTAACCTGAAACATTTATCATTAAAATGCACCCGCTCCAATAACGCTTTTACTGTAAGGGGGAGCTGAATCAAATAATCAAATAGGTGTTGCTTATATCCTGTACTGCTATATAATAAAATTTAAAGTACATGTAGTTAGCAAAAGTTTACAAAATTGACACTTTTCTTATAAAAAAATTCAATAAGCCACTATTTTAATTACTATTATAAACTATGAACAAATTTCAAAATAAAAGAAAAACATGCAAGAAATATCACAATTGGTATTTTGTATAGAAAATGCTTTGTGAATAACTCAGCTTTATACAAACAAAGGATTTAATTTCAAATAATGTTTTACTAAGCTAAATGTAGATGTAATTGCAGCCTCATTCAATGTTGAAAACTGTCATAATGTATAAATGTAACATGAATACCCTGTAGCATTTAAATGAAAATTGAATCATTGTTTTCAATTTTATGAAATTAAAAATTATCGGTCTATGCTTAAGCATGCAAGTTTACATACATCAAGTGGGTAAATACTCACAATAGTCCTTAAAATGCCCATTTGTCCAATGTCATACTTAATTTTCTGTCTGGTTATATAAATGCATATTTGCATTAATGTTAGTCATTTCTATAAAAATGAACTTCAAATTATCTATTTACATTTATGATTTTACTACATGTTAGATCAACCCAAATTGTTTTTACAAACTCGAGTGGGGTTCAGATTTGTATGATATTATCATGTTTCTTAATATATTTTTCTTAACACTTTCTTAGACTATTGTATGTTGGATTTTGACTCTACAGCCTCAGCTACCCATACTGTTATTAATGATTGACCATTAGAGGCTGATTGAAAATTATACATTGTAATAGGTCATTCTTTTGGGTATCTCCTCCCCTGTTTCAATTCGTATTATTTTCCAGCACCGCGTCCATCACAGGATACATTTGTCCTATGCATAATTAATCGCGTTGATAAACCCTTTGCAGAAGCGCCGTAATTTCAAATGTATAAATGGTGAAATTAATTAAGGTGCGCTGAGAGACTCTGGGCAAACAACAACATGTCACATCGTTTAAATTTTAATCCTCTGAGAATTGCGTGGCGAACGATGAGACGAAAATGCCAAATGAAAACACTAATTAAAGTATTAACGGACCCTGTGCACTTAGGCTAGATGAAGTATTAACTCGAGGAGATGAAGTTAAAACTTTAATACGATCTTGACGTTGCTTGGCTTGTTCCCGAATGGAAAAAATATATTTTGAATGTCTATACATTTTCAAAATTGTGCTAAAGTGTATTTCAACTCTCTAATGGAAAGGATTTTCATAGAAAAAAATATCCTAACTATTTACTGCTTTGGATAAATTCGTTGTATTAACTGAATACTGGCCTATTTAAGCTGTAAAACCGATATATAACTTGGTAGCATCGACTTATAAAATATACATACAGACAATATTCTAAAATAAACCTGACACATTATATTAGTATACATTTTCACACATTCATTAGTTTTTCAAACTGTGCTCCACATGTCTGTGGCGGGAGGTTTCGGAAGACAATATAAACAAAACATACCAATTGTGATTCTAAAATTTAGTTTTCCGTACGATTTTATGACCATTTATTTCGTGTACCATGTGTTTGAAAATGCTTAGAATTCTTTTAAACATATAACATTGCTCAAGTGTTCTGCCCCTTGGGAGGGGGGCAATTACTAGTAACATCCGAGTATGCAAAATTAATGGTTGCAATTGTATAGGGCAGGCAGCTAATAGCCATAGTTCTACATTACAATGTACATGCACACTGTAAATTATTAAAAATATACATTTGTGAATATAAAATTTTTCATAAAATTTTAGGAACATTTCAATGTAATATAACTTAATCAGAAAACAAATGTCATTCAGTAGGGGAAATTTAGGGCTGGGGGAGGTGTTACCCATTTTCAGAAGAATGCTCTTACGTCAGTAGCGACTTAGACATCATTGTTAAATTGAACATAAAGTGAATTTAAACTTTCACCACGAAGGCTATTTTATTGTATAATCGCATGAAAAAATAAAGACCAATGATTAAGCATCCGATTTAGCACAATTAAAGCTTGGTCAATGGTTTTGAATGATTGTCTACATCAAACATGATTATTTTAATAATAAAATCTTTAAAATTTTCTGAACATTCACAAAATACCCATTGAACAAATATCAGTTGTTGGTTTGCTGCCCCGATAATCTTTGTTAAATGATGATTCCAAGACAGATTATCATCAATGTAAACGCTCAGATACCATGGATTGGAATTTTTTTTAGAATTCATATTGCATCAATAGCATTGACTAAGCAATCTGCTCCTTAAAGATAGCAATCACTATGAACAACAGAGCATGCATGGTTTGCCGCATTACAGTGGCAGCCCATTAACCGTAGATAGCTGTACACTACATGTACATGTTATTTTATGACATGTACATGTTATTTTATGACATGTACATGTAGTGTAATGCAGCTACGGTTAACGGGGTATACATTGTAATTATAGAAAATAAGCATCGACTGCGGTCGCCTACCTTACCTAAATTACCTTTATCTTTAGTTTGTTAACAATTAATAAACTGAATCATGGTGACGCTAGTGGTATGGATAAATTCTCCAATATATTGGATTAGTTTTGTGGTTTGTCTTTTTTATAAGGGTCTGGTTGGGTTTTTATGATCATTAACAAACATGTACATGTATATGAATAATCGTTATGCTATAAAAAGATGTCTAGCATGTATGCATATTGGATTAACAATTTGTATCATTATATTTATAATTTACAGCGATCAAGCTTGCTATATATAATTATTTATATTACCCATTGATCCTCACGATGATATTTTGTTTTTATCTATTCCACAAAGTGTTTTATTAAATTTTGTTGCTGCTGCATGGTATATAGCTTTAAAAATTGTTACAACACAATACAAATTCAGAAATGAGCATGAGAATGAGGAATGAGAATTATTTTAAAAAATGTCTCGGGTGGATTTATTTACAGGCGTTTTATAGAAATAATATTTGAAACTTTGTCGAAATTAGCGACACGCTAGAAAACTTCTTTGTGACAAACTACTGGAAAAGTTACAGAAAGAAGGATTTAGATATGTATTATGTGCAAAATTTGTCTTATCCGATTAAGAAAATTGTTCTTTGCAGTAAATGAGAAACTTTGTTTACAAAATAATTATGATTCTTAAAAAACAAAATCGTTGTTGTATAGTAGCTGGTGTTTATAAGCACTTAAAATTATACACTTTCCCTAATAAAATTATGTGTGAGAAAATAAAGCAGCTGCGAAATTACATTTGCTACACATTGGCATGTTTAAGCGGTTTTTGCAATTATGGAAATAAGAATTAATTGCTTTCTCTGAAAATCTTGGTTTTACGCCTGATAGTGGAAACATTTTACTAAGCTAATTTTACGCACCATATAAACAACGCATTAAATTTGTTTAGCCGCAAGAGTGTATACAACTTAAAAATCACAAGTTTATATGCATATTTTAAAAGTGGATGTTTGCTTTTAACAACACAAACTTTGGTAGAGTTACTTTCAAAATTAACAATGAGTTAGTTTTACACGAATATGGATATTTTACACATTTAAGCATTATTAATCATCGTGTTGTATGAACAGCATAATAAATGGGCAGAACCGTTGCATTTTCTTATGTACGTTGAATATTTTTGTTGAGTTATGTTCTAGTGATAAACATTTACATGTATATGAATATATATGTTAGACTAGTATATACCATGTATACCGTGCGATATATATATATATATGTATATACATGTATATCGCATGGGGGAGGATTTTATTTTCAGATATATATATACCGACCCACGTGCGATATGAGATATATATGCCCGGAGAATTTTTTCCTCTGGGTTCATTTCATTTTGGTTGACCCCGGGTTTTTCTCACAAATAATATATATATATATATATATATCGTATAATGGTATATATAAACGCAATATTATTACTAGATATGGATGCATATACTAGCACTTTTAACGAGGTTATGATTTTTATTGGGTTCTACATTTTTACTTTTTTATGATTTGACAGATTACATTTATTTGATATGTTTTTAATATTAATTTAATTGTTTGCGTTAAAACAAGTTTACTAATTTACATTTACAAGTTTAAAGTTTATATTCGTTAAACAGTTTTACATCGTAGATCTTTTTAATCGATTAAAAGTTGGTTTAATCTCCGGTTCCACTAAACTGAATTTGGAGCTAATCAGCATTAGTATTCTAAGCTTAATCTGTGAGATTATGCTTTTCGTTTCCCTAGCACACGTCTTCATATACAGTGAGCAATTACGATAAATAATTGATGCGTTTTCCTTCCATTATCATTATTACAGTTTTGGGAATTTTAATCCCAAACACAACAACCGTGTTTATCATGCTGCTTCTACTATTAATTGCATGATAAATCGTTGCCATTCAACGATGATCTTTGACCAAACGACTAATTAAGTTGCTCCATGAGAAAACATTTTAATCTTGGAATAAAGCGACGATAAACGAAGATCCACGCAACGTGTACCTGCGCTCAATGACACTTTTGGGATAACTTTAATCTTTAATAAAGTAAAAATTTACCCAAATTATTCCCATAATGATCATAAAGGCTCGGTCATTTCTTTCAGCTGTATTCGCACACTTTCCCTGTTTTATTTATGCAATCGACATGAAATTCTGACGAAATTTATGGTATATACAACTGTTTTTGGGAATGGTGTTCCAACACGTTTATATATAGAGGTGTTGTCAGAGAATGCTAACATTTAGCTTTTTGAATATTTGAAATTCAACTTAGGCTAAAAACGTTATACTGAAATTGCAGTTTTTCACGTTTTATTTGCATAAGTATTTGTCCTGTATGATGCAATATTATTTATTTAAAGTGCATAAAAACGTAAATTCAGAAGTTTAATGTTTTCCATGGGTTCCAGTTGTGTGTAAATAATTTGGAATAGATGGGAAATCTAGTTTTCAGCACATCGAAGAATTCGTAAATTAATCTTGAAATTCGAGTTAAGCACTTAAAATGTCCAGTCCAGCTGGAATTGTCCATGTCATTATTTTTACTTTAAGCAACAACCAAATTTTTTTCTTTTCAAAACAGGAATACTGTATTATAAGATTTTTTGCTGTACCAGCAGTCTATAGTAGGCCTACCTTATATTGAAAAACAATGCTTTTATTAATTTGAGAATGTTATTTTTTTTTAATGCTTTTATTTTTCAAGCAGGAATACTGTATTATATTCTATGATTTCATGTACAATTTCATAAATATCTGATATACATGAACATGTACATGTATAGCACTAGATTTTGTAAGCACTAGATTTTTGCTAATTAAAGCATAATGCAAGTGCAGCATGTCGTGTTTTAAAGAGTTTCTATTATCATTCCTCCCATGACTAATTTCACTAGATAATTATACCTCATATAGTACATTATATAGAGTTGTATAATTTTTTTTTAATTTTCTCGAATATGTAATGCCGTTTTGGTTCATTTGGCATTTTGGTAATCGCTTTTTGGGCATATTTTGCATTTCCTTTATGGCATATTCTGTATAAACGGATTTGAAAGATTAAATTTTCAATGAGCTTGAAATCGTTGGGTTTTCCCTCTTCATCGCGTATCCATGTTTCTAATCAGCGATGCATCTAATTGGCTTCATTAATTAATTTGTCGCAATTAGTTGAGCCCAAAAAAGCTCCTATTGTAATTAGTGCGCTTCAGAGTCCTAAGTCATCGCGTGTCACCGCCAAAAATGTTTCGCATTTTTCAGATAAAAATCTTAGCAGCTTGATTAAATGCGCAAGCATTGACGTTCCTAATTGTATTATCGCTTAATTATTGCTGAATAAAAGGGTGCATAATTATGGTGAGGCTAGGACTTCGTGCTCTCAAGCTCCATCTATGAATATTTTATAGGACAGGAAAACATATCAATCCAATTAATAGGATGCCCCCAAATGTCAACCAAAAAAACCTCGATTATTTCACACAAAAATTCGTTGTTTATTTATGTATGTGTATTAGATTTAAAGGTTAGGTATAATCACATTACAATCTGTCGAGTAATTACTTAGAGATGTATTGTACAGGGTGTCCCATTTCGTTAATACTGTCAAGCAACATCCTTTATATGCTTATACAATTGTGGACATATATGAAACTAAATGTGCATAAAAGATAAATATTAATAATAAAATAACAGTATACGGAAAGTAATCATTCAAAATATTTGCATGCATGTATGTACATGTACATTATATCGTAAAATGTTAATGTAAATATTGAACAAATAAACATAGGATATAAACAAAAGATTAATGCAAAACTTAATTTTTAAAGAATTCATAACGAAAATATGTTTAGTGTGGACAAACATTTGCATTGAGGCATAGTAAGATAAATGTTATTTTATGATAATATAATTCAAATAATTTTGATAATATTTTTAATAACTAGAAGCAAGAAAATTACACTATTATTCTTTTCCATATTTCAGGAAAAAAAAACAAAGGAATAATATTTACTGTTATATGATTTCGGTATTTTTATTTCGTTATCTAAATATCTAAAATAATGGCATACATCATATATTTATGTAGATCACTTGCTGAAATGTTTCCTGTATGTACTGTTGTTTATGCTGTAAATCCTCAAATAATCTCAACTTTATTTACCTAATACAAATATACATAGTATTACATGTACATTTTTGCAGAAGCTTTTTTAATTTTTAATTTTGGTGTGATATGCACATACTAGTACATGTAGGGATGAGAAATGCATTCCCCATTATATGGGCATATATGTCAAAATGTGGAAAACTGTTGATATACATGTACACAAGTTAATAACATTCTTAAACATGTAAGCCTACATGTATGTGAAATACTCTTGTTTTTATCAATTTAATTAGGTTTTTCACTTACTGTGTGACGTGCTTGTTTTTTTTGTATCTGATTGACGTCGTATTTGATATTGTATTTTTTTCTTTTTTTTCAGATTCAGTTAATTGGATTCAATTCTGTTCTTTATAAGAATATGAGCGAAGCGCAGAGTAAGGCACAGGGATTAGTAGGAATAGCCCTTTTACTGCAGGTAAGATATGATTAGAATTCACTTAGACTAGGATCCACTTAGTTTTAATTGGATAAAAGTATAAAAGAGAAATAATGAGCCAAACACAATTCCAGTCATTTAGGAAAAGAGGGTCATTGCAACAATTGAAAAAGGCCCTCGTTTGCATCTGTTTCATCAAGGAACTCGTTTAAAATGCAATCCGTGTTTAGAAGTGTTTATACGCGCCGTTTAATTAGGAAAGAAAGCAAAGCAGTTTGAAGGCCCAACCAGAAAATATCCAGAACATTTCATCATAATTACAAAATACTAAAAAAAATATAAATCTTGCTTAGGGGCCATGCACAAAAGACGTCTGGCAAGTTATCTGGTAACATATTTCTAAAACCACATTGGAAAATCTGGTTATCTAATCTGATGAAAAGAAATCTTTGTCGCAATAGGATGCTGATTTAAGTATGGATGCAATCTTGATGTCAATCAGGATCGTTCATAATTTAAACAAAACTAGAAACAAGTGTTTAAGACATTATGAAGCGCTGTAACGTAAGCGAAATACGTCATTGTTGACGTCATCGCAACTCGCAAGCTCTTAAGTTTTTACTTTGGATATTGCATTTTTACATTAAGAAATGCAGGTTGTGTCGTCATATTTGTGAGATTTAGCAGCATGTCGTTATATGGTACCTAATCGACAGCACTGTCTTTTGTCGTCCTGCGCATGCACAGAACGAAAATTACACGGCTGAATCATTATTGTGCACGTTAAGCAGAAGCTCTTATTATACACATAAACGAGTTTGATTCCGGCCAAATTTTGCGATAAATTTACAAATGCATAGGTGTTGTGGTGCTGAACTTCAAGTGCTTTAGTCAAAATATACGCTATATTTATCGTTATTCAAAACGATGTGCTAAAACGGATACCAGAGGTGCACGTTAACGATATCGACGTCATAGCTGATATCTAATTTTTTAGAAACTGAATCATAAACTATAAGTATTTTAACGTGTTGCTTAATCTCACTAGTGATAACGTACTGTCCTAAATTATGATAAATGAAAATACACCATGAGACTGAGCTGCACAAAATATTTGAGCTATCTAGCACGTATGAAAGTTGGCGAAAAAATACCTCAGACAAACTCTGAAGTCAAGTGAAATAAAAGGTTTTTTTAAAAAAGTGGCACCACATCAATTATACCATTTCATTTGTTCATAAGATATGTGATTAAGATAAATGATAATTTTGGCCCATAGACACTTTCTCCATGTAAACGAAATAGAAAATAAGTAGTTAATTAACTTATGTCTCATCCTGCATCTTCTTAAAGTACAGTGTACATTGATTTGACCTAAATATAACAAATAAAGGTGACATGTTTTCGGTTCTCAAGTCAATCTAAGCCATGTATCTAAATTTCGCAAATGGCAATATGGAGTATATTTTAACCCCCACCTCCTCATTTTCGTCTCAATATAAAACGCAGTGAAGGAGTATTCATGAGCCATGATGGCGATAGGAATGGTAACATGGTGTATTCGACGCAATAAATGTCACTCGAATAGCTAAACAAAAACTCAGCCTACGTGATGCGACAACATGATTGATTAGACGATCATGGAAAGCTAATAACCCATCACGGATGCAAATCCATCGATATTGAAAACTCTTTCAACTTCACGACATATAAGTATGGAACCATACGTCCTTATTATGGATGCATGGTTTGTCGTTGCGAATTAGCCTTCAAATAAAATTAGGGTAATAAATAGTGTAAAAAATTAAGGTCGAAGAATGGAATTAAAATCAGCCATTGATATCATTTCATTACTTGTAATTGATAGATTGAATAATCAAAACATTTGCTATTAATATAGGCAATACCTGCAATGATACAATTTTTAAATTCATCACTTTTATCTTCATTATGTAGAATTATTTAAAATCAAATATACATGCACTTTTTTTAAAAAATTGATTTTTATTTATGGCTTATTGCCCTTTGGAGCTTAGCTGCAATGTTAAATTTCAAAAATCATTTTCTCCATAACTTGTAAAAATAAAATAATAAAAAAATTTCCTATATTCATCACGTTTTGGTGCATCTAATTGGCTATTGCATTTTGTCAAATTCAACACCATAAACTCATAATTGCATAATGGAGATACTAGCTGCCCTCTAGTGGCCAAATGATGATAATACAAGCTCTTAAAAACATTAAAAATTTTTTTTTTTAAAAAAACTAGCCAGCTGGATGCATCAAAACATGATGAGCAAATTTTGAAAAGCCATTTACTGAAAATGGCTTTTGAAAATTTAGCATTACATGTATAATTCTTGCTCCATATGACACCAATGTTATAATAAAAATAAAAAATATTTCTTGATTTTTATTTTATCTGAGAAAAGTTAGTAATTATGATTGCTCTATAATTCTATATTGTTAAATACACTTAATGTACATGTATATGATAGAAATGTAACATTTTTATTTAAACAATATGCCTGGATTTAATTTTGTCTAAGACAAGCTAGAATTCACTGCTGCTACTATTGATACAATAAAACCATATAACAGTTGTACTGATTTTATTTAAACACTTCGTCTGCTTTTTTATATTGTCTTATCAAGCTAGTATTGGGGACCTGAACTTTTTGATAAATACATGATTTTTCCAATGTTGTTTCTAATGGGCAAAGTCATTAAGAATTTATTCAACTAGTACAGAATAGGATCGGTCTACATGTACATGTATCTAAAGTACATTTTATCTCCAGGACATGTTATGCCCCACAACACAAAATACGCTATGTAAATTTGCAAAGTGCCCAATGTATGAGGTTTACAGCTGTTCCCATGTAATTCAATCGTGTTTGATGGGGAAATTTGAATTGAATAATTCCGCTACATTTGCTTTCCAATCGGAGTGTAATTGATTCATTTTGATGTCATGTAGCATGTTGCCGTATAATTTGTACGCAATTTGCCTAAAAGAAGACAGGAAGTGCTCCTTTGCAAATGTAATCACATAATCAATAGACAGATAGAAGCAACGGCGCTTCAGCATGTTCCTGTAATAGTACTAGTAACATGCTGAAGAGCCTTTGCTATACTGCCTTTCTAGGTTATGATTAAAATATGCCAGGAATTCTGCATTAGGGGTTGAGAAATGAACATCAATTTTGAAATTATTGCACACTGGAAACAGTGTTCAACAATCTTTTCTCAACATGCAACATCGCGGGATCTTCCCTTTTAATCATTTTGCGATGCAGCTGTGGTTTTAATGGAATTTTCTCAATTATAACAAAATAATCAAAACCGCCATTCTTATAGGGAAAAGAGGGGTGTATGATTTCCTTTAATATAAGGTTAGAATTTAAGAAAAGCGAGCGTGGGGGTGCCTTGTACCCCCAGGGGGCATATGCCGTGCCACAAGTATTATTTAACTCTTAGGTAAATAATTAATTTTGTACATCAAAAAAGGCAAGTTATGCGAAGGAAATTAATTTGTCCTCAGGTGTTGCTTATTTACCGCCATTTTCATCTTAGGATTGCTTTTTTGATAAATATTTTTGTACTCTCGTTTACATTTTATCTTGTTAACAATGCAATATCTTTTTGGCTTTTTTTTTAATAAGACACATCTTGCCTGAGGATCTTTTTTTTTCATGATTTTGTTTGGGGTGCCGCTTTCATTGTCGTGTTGTCTTATGTTTTAATTTGAAGCTATTTTTTAATTTAATTAGCTTTCATCGTCCGACAGCAGACTTTTTTTTTTTGTCTTCTACGGCATCTGATTTGCGTTTAAGAAATTTTTGTTCATTTTTTATGTCATTAGGAACGTCTAGGCAGTTTTTATTTTTATGGAAATAAGATAGAAATCTTAACTAATTGTGACTTTTCAACATTTAATGTCGGAAGAAATTAGGTTTCTGAAAATATGGCTTTCGTTATTTTTATTATACATACATTACATAGAGATGTTTCTTAACGTTCAGTGTTGTGAAGATGTGATGCTATACAGTGCACATTTAAGATATCTGAAATGCATTTAGTATTGTAAAATAAATTTAAATACATGTACAAGTAGTACACTTACAATTGTAAATACTACTAAATGGACAAGGTCCGCGTTACGTGCAGCGCCGCCTTGTGGTAATAAGTTTCAATTTTTGTAGGGGATAGAAACGCGATTTTAACACAGAACCACATTAGAAATAAACATTTAAATAATAATATCTACCGATATAATCATGATTCCAAAATGAAACTTTGCGAGGTTTAAGATAATGGTACGAAATAATTTTGTGAATTTTTAAAAAATTTAAAATAGTAGCTTTTTGAAATATTAATGAAGAAACCATCTTCATTGCTTGATACTGCAACCTCCTTTCCTCTAAAAGTTTTCAATTTTTATTTGCCACTACGTGGCGCTAACTACTCACGCGTGCGCTGTTTTATAATTTGGACCTTGCCTATATATTGATCCCCCGTCCATAAATTGACATTTCCTTTAGTAACACCGTATTCTCACCGACGTTGATGTAAATCCACTGATGTGGATCAAGCAAAACTTTTGCTTGTTAATTCACACCTTCGAACTCAGTTAAACTGGTCACGTGACCATTGTTTACAGGGCGCCCTAAAAGTTGAACACCATTTCAGTGTACATTTCAAGATAAAGGACAACATACACACTATAAAAGTGAAGCCACTTTGAAACGAGGTGCAGACGACAGTAAGCTTGATCCACATCAAGTGGAGCAGACAACTTGATTGGATTCGCGCAACTCGATCAAGACTTGATATACATCAGTGCACTTTATTTGCTCGGTGTGAAGAAGGTGTTAGCAATTTGGTAAAAACTGCTCGATATCATAAAAATATTTGTATGGCCAGACTCCGATCGCCGCGCCCCCACACGACATTTTCAAATGGTGTGTATCGCAGCGCCCCCAATCAACATAGGCAACATCCTAAACGCGGAGTATGTATGCAAGCATTTTTAAGGGGTCAATTTTTGGGGAAAGAGGTAATCTTTTTGGTGAATCGGGAAAAACTTTGATGGCATGAAAAATCGTTTCATATACACAGCAACATAGATTTATTTTAAATTTGAAAAAAATTCAACTGATTCGATTCTTTGCATCTTAAAGTCTTTGAAAGTTAAACGCAAATCCTGCAGACCATTAAAATTGTATGCAATCCATTCCAAAGGACCCAAACCTAAAAAACGACATCCCATATAAGAAACCCATTAGTTTATCTTTCCACACTCTAATCTTTAAAAATAAAATGGGTGTCACCCTGTACACTTCAATAATGTTTCTCATCAGGGTGGAGTTTCCAACGTGCCAAAATGTTGGTCACTCGCCCGATCCAGATCTAAACAGAGTCCCGTCGGTACCATAAGGGCATTGGATCCACAATTCCCCCGTGCCATAGCAGGCCAGTCAATCTACGATGACTGATAGGGGTGTAATCTGCCCGAAATGACATTGCTATGTCTGTCTAGGTCCCTTTGTGCTCATTGCCGAGATAAGGAAATATAAAAAAGCCCAAAGCATAAGAAAAAAAAGATAGATGGCAAATAGGGCGAACTCTTCTCTATTCTCTCGATCTTTTAAGTGTGGTAAAGACGTTTCACTTTTATAGGAAGAAAAAAAAAACAAGCTAGACCATTTTATCTTTCTGATTGCTGCTCAATGACTAAAACGTGGTTGACAGTGGGACAAGAAAGATTTCCGATAATCCTCTTAAAGCCAGAATTATTGTAGGATTTAAGGGAATTTCAGCAGCGATCGGCTGACTATCGCTTTTAAAAGAGATCCAATTATAGGAGCAGATTTGAAAACTTTGCTATTTCGTTACGCCTTAAGTCCTTCTATCCAAAAGCAAAAGATCAAATTAAAAAAAAATCAACTTTACCTTGATTCAAATACCACCTATGTTGCATTTTATGCAACATGGCATCATGACATATGCAGATTGTCCTAATAATTTTAATATATAGTATTTATAATTTGATTTACATTGAAGACTTTTAGGGCATCCTGTAGATAAGCACTTTTTCAATAGAGGGATTGAGCAAGCCTCCCTTAATGCTCCGTCAACTGATTTACCTTAACGAGAACGCATTGGAAAAACATACAGTGCTGTCAATGTGGTTAGCATTAAGGGAGGCGTGCTCAATCCCTCTATTGTCTTGCCCACTACAACATTATATCTTTTATCATTGATCTCAAGTATTATATAAAAGTTAACTACAGGGTAAGATGGGAGAAAATCCGTGTTAATTTAAAGGCCTTAATTTTTTTGAGATTTTGCAATGCATTTACTGGGTATAATTTTTAATTTGTTTAAAGAATTTTTGATTGGTATTCTTCAGAAATTCTATAAACAAATATGGTAATATTTAATTATCATGGAATAAAATATTTGCTATTAGAAATATAAGATTAGATAAATTAATCAAAATATGTAAACGTACGTTTATTCACTCGCAATATTGACATTGTAGATTTATATTTGGAAACATTTGCATTAATGGGTATTATTTGAAAATTCCGTTGGATAATGTCATCATTATAACAATCCATTCCCGTACGTTGAGTTAGGCGAAAATAAATTGCATAGCATGCTAATCTCAGTTAGTGATATGCTAGCTTGAATTATGACCCACTTCCATTCCGGTTAATTTTATATTGATTGCAATTGCGCAATTTTATGTCTCAATTATACGCCTTGCTGTGCCTAGGCTCGGATTTCTCATTCTTCCTCTCGCTATATCCTATATCTATATTCTATAAGTGTGTGTTATGAGTTCAAAATACTATCAACTATATTATTGAGAAAACATACATAACGCAATTTGGCATTGCAGATCGATTTCTCAAACAAAAATTCAATTTTGTGGAGTGCGGCTTGTTTTTGATTATATCGATAGGAAAATACACTAATGATTATTTCATTAGTAGTGTGTTGAATGACGCTTTATATACTTACTAAATACTAAAGTTACTAACATTCAGTGATTCATAAGTATATGTAATTAATACATTCGTGTTAAGGTAAAACATCCAATTCAACCAGTTGGTATTAGCAAGTCACTTTTGGTGAATTTCCAAAAATTCAACTATTATAATTACTGTTAAATTATAACTCCAAATATTGGTACAACTATTTTATACGACTGCCCCTGAAAGTATGCAATCATTAAAACACTTGGGTATGTATGGTTTGCCTGAAATCAAGGGGCCTCAAATTCATTGTGGTCCATTTGTAATATCTACAGGTCTCTAGGTTAGATTTATATTTGACAAATGTGTTTTTTTATTAATGTAAATTCTGATTTATTTACAGTTAGGAGACTTATCGAATCCAGAACTCAGAATATTGACGAATCAACTAAAGCGCGTCATGTATCGAGGTAAGACAATATATTTCAGTATTTTATCTTTGAAATAGTTTTAAATGTCAGATTTCAACACGATTTTTGAGCATAGCTACAATTTCACCATATTGTAAATTTTGAGTTTTTTACAAACTACATTTTTTCACAAACTTTTGCATATCGCAAAGTTCTGTTCGTTGCATGGTACGTGTGTCGGGTTTACCATGACGATCCTTAATTTTAAAAGTTCAGTAACTGAAGCTTGACCAAAATTGAGTCTTATGACCATTATGTTCTAATTTGTTCTTTTATTTTTGTACTTTATATATTTACAAATCTCTATTGTTCTGATGTTATTTTACACCTTCAAATGCTTAGAAATTTCTAAGCATGATGGCTAATATGATAGCCATGTATTTTCACAAACAATAGACAGTCTTATTCTGTAGGTAAATACTGTGACACCTTAAATTTAAATTTTGTGGTAAAGCTGCTTGAATAGTATGACGTTTAAGATGAAATAACACTGTGAAAGTAATAGTTGTGCATTTACCTCAAGGCCCTCTCAATGCCACGTTTTCTTCTCGCTTTTCTTTCCCAATTTCACTTTTTTATGCAAATAAGCTAGAATCTCATGAATAGCATACTTGAAAGCAACAATATTTATTACCAAATCTAAACGAGATTTTTCGGTATTGCACTTTTCAACCACCTTATTATATGCCAGTCTCCCATTCTCTCTCTTTCTCTCTCTAAGCATATCCAACTTTATATATGGAGCTCCGTCGCATATTTTATAGCAAAATTATGCGTGTGTACATTTCCCATTTACATGTACATTTTCTACACTATGCCTTACGTGTTCGTGTTAGGTGTGCCTGCATCCCCTTATTCTCTATTAATGCAATTGTTCTATCTTGTCACTTATATTAATTGTAATTTTGATTTATTTACGCGGACTACATTATGCGATGACTTTTAAGTCAATTATTAGACTAATGCCTTTATTAGTATTTGCCTTAAGCTCATTAGCTCTCTACGTACGATGCAATATACAAACTTTATCCTCGTCAAGCAATGGATCAATGCTCTGCTTTTGAAAGCATTTCCACTAAATGCCCATTCCCCATAACATCTACATGTACCATTTATAAAACATGGATGGCGTCGTGAATTTCGTAACTTCATTCAATATTAAAGTTAAGGACCTAGCAGAAGATGTATGTTAGGGCTTTAAAATGACTTCTTGTTTTTGATGGGAAAATGCTCAACATTTGCTGCTCGTAATGAGAAGGTACATTGAGAGAAATGGTGAGATTGCATCATTAATGGTAAAGGTCGTTTGCCTATTTTTTTGCCAATAAAATTGTGTATGCAGCCTTGTATTAACTATAAGCTGCTCAACTTATTTTTAGGTAATGCTCTCTAGTTTCACAAAGTCTAATACTGTGAGTTCTTAGAAGTGTACGGATGAAAATTAAAGTATAATTAAGACAAATTTGAGAGGGATCGATATACAGCTAGTATATATGGGCTAATTAATACCTAATTTCATTTGAAAGTAAATCTATGAGCTCGTACTTGTATAAATACGCTTTTTTGGTAAAATTTATTACACCAATAGGTCTACCCTGTTATATGGTCGCTCTTTATACGGCTTTTCGCTATAATTATCTTTTTAAAATTGCAGCTAATGAAGTCTATATTTACAGTATAACTTATGCCTTAAATTAAACCCAAAAATCAAAAAATCCCCAAATTTTCCCGTATTTAATGTTAAGACATCCCCTTTGTGTAGACAATAGGTAAGGCATTAGAGGGATTGTCAGGTTTCCTTTAATCTTAACGAGAATGATAATTCGACTATTACGCATGCGCATGAAGAAGTTATGTGCTGTAAAAGTCATTATACTTTTCAAAGACGTTGTGGTAACACGTTAAACTAATGAAATTGTCGTGTCCCCTCAATCACAAACAAATTAACATCTTCCCCACGCATGCGCATTGGCAAAAAAACCCATTGATGCCAATGTCGTCAAGATTAAAGGAATCCTGTTCAATCCCTCTATTATATAAGCTTAAGTCATATTCCTGTCCAACTCTTGATATACCAATATTGCTAATTTTGATAAATCTCTATTTGTCGGTATAATTTCTAGTATGTTCATATGTGATAATTATCATGTATATCCATTCTACAGTGTAAATGTAGGAGTAGTACAGTTCGTTATACAGCATTATGCTTTATGGGCACGTTTCCAGAAACGTAACTACACCATGTTGTGTGATATACTATTGACGTTAACCCGGGTACAAATCATACGTGACCCCAAGCAATCCGGGGGTAAATTTAAGTCCCTATATTTGACAACTCCGTAGTATGCAGTGATTGCCAGCCATTAGGAGCTGCTATCGCTGCCCCTTTGAAATTATTAAATGTTGTAATGTTCCAAAATTGTCAAATAATGTTTAGCTTAGATAAAATACGTTTTGTGTGACGATATAAAATGGTGGTTAGTTTAATATCACTTGGTATTATTGCCGATGAATGGTGGTATTTTTATTGCAAAAGATATTCCGGCCCTAGCAGCGAGTAATCAGTGATTCCGGAAGGCAAACATAGCTGCTTAATTGCTCATATGTTCGTTATTTATTATTAATACGAATATGTCCGGCCATTCGATGACATTACACGTAAGTGAGGATGTTCCTTAGCGTGCAGCATTTAAAAACCGTGCTTAATCCGATCATTCGGTCTGTTTGATTCGCTTTTTGTAGCTCATATTGGACAATGAGATTGTCGATACTTGTCTAACGTACCGTTTTTTCGCCCTTTTCAGTCCAAACGATGTGATTACATCATGTGGAACGAGTTGTATTACAAGCAAATGTCTGTTATATAGAGTTCAATTTTATACAGGTGTGTCCTTGCACAAATATCATCCTTTGGTTGGACTCTATGTATAAGTATAAATTAAATTGTAACAGGAAACTTTCTCTACTTCATATTCTTGTTATTGTTCTTGGCCTATACATTGTATAACTAACAATTACAAAAAAATCATAATGGTGTTAGATCACAAATGCTTATTTTGGCTTCAAATTGACAAGTTATAACATGACAAATTGTAGAAACTTGAAAAATATTGTAAATTGTGTTTCTGAAAATTTACAGTATTAAACATGCCAAACATAACCAGTGAATATATTTACAATAAATAACGAATTTAATTGGATTTCTTCAAAGGCCATTAAAACTTTATAGCATTGTATAGTAGAACCTGTCTAAAATAATACTCTTGATACCCGGGAAAATTTTTATTTTAGACAGATTATTTTTTAACACAGGTTCATATGTACAAATATACGTGCTACAGTGTATACAGCTGTAAAATAGTGAATTTAACCGCTTTTTCAATCCTTTTACATGTATACAGTAGATGATTCAGTAGCTATTAGGTATCACAAGCAAATTAAGTTTAATTGCCCTGCATTTCCCTGCCATTATTGTTTCCATGTTCGACATTTTTGATTCCGTATTTGATATTTTTTGCAGTTTCATTGTTGATATTCCCTTAAAAATAATTGGGACCAATAAAAATTGTTAATTATCACTTTATGAAGGTTTATTATTTTATACATAGGTTTCAAGTCAAGACCGGTACATTTTATTATTTTAGAGAGGATAATATTTTGCACAGGATTATTTTAGACAGAGTCTAATGTACAATTTTACACAGGGTGTCATTGCACTATTAGATTAATGAAATGGACAATTGAACAAATTTGAAAACAATTGGTGAAAACAAAACAATACCTCCAATAGTTAGTAATAGATGTACATGCATGTACATTGACAATATACATGTATATTGTCAATTTATCCAACGTTTGTAAATATTACTTTACATATTTGATATTATGGATTTTCATACCTGTTTCGAATCCAGAGGTCATGGCCCCAAATATCTTCTGAAACACTGTTGACACCTCGAATTTCGCAAAACGAGATGTTTTCATGCAAACACTGGTGTCCCATGTGTAAGGCAACTCTGGTGGTTTTGCAAGATTTTCTTACCTCTCTTAACAAGAATTCCCTTTCGCTACTGTTTTTTCTAATGTGATTAGCCGAGTTTCGTCTATTGGAAATTGAAACGTAGAGCGAATAACGTTTTTCACATCCCCCAACAACGAAAATCGCACCCAAAATTAGCTTTTTTAAAAATTCAGCACTCGGAATAGGATGCCGCCATTAAAAATGCAAGAGGTTGAAATTAGATTTATACCTAGAGCGACAACACTGGGAAATGGACTGTATGTGTGGCTAAGGAATTATACCCAGGATTAATGAATTTAGGAGACTGAATCCAGAGTACAGAATTAAGCATGGTGTAATTTACTTTCATCTTCAATTACATAGATTGGTCAAATACATAAATGTTAACTGGTCTTCTATGAGAAGCTAAACAATAAGCTCATATTAATTGTCATGTTTTTATTTAATTTTTAGTCTGAGCCACAGGCCACACTAGGCTGGAAACGCGCGTTTGGTTAGCCTCAAACAAGGCTATCTAAAAATTTTATAATTCTAGAATTTAAATTAAATTCGTT
>JAQGCC010002022.1:0-20272 GCA_034698905.1 Xestoiulus laeticollis | reverse complement strand
TGTGACTTCGAAAAAGTCACTTTTAAAAAGTCGTTTTCGTTTTTGGCGCATGCGCACTAGAAACCACTTTGACTTTTAAAGTGGAAGTGAAAGAAAAAAGTCGCCGTTTGTAAGTCCCTTATATAGATCAAACATTTATAATAAGTTGAAATATCAATAAAACTGCATAAATTGGATATTGAGTCGTAGTGATATTTTACATATGTTGCACGCGTTTTTGAATAATCAGCTAAAAAGTGAAGATATCACTGAACTCCTGATCTTCATGATATTCATAAATGTATAACATCAGCTTTATAGGGATTGACCTGTGAATAAACCACATCAAATCAATTCCAATTCTCAATATATTAAAAAGATTTCCCCTAATCAGGAACACCATTTAATGTAAACTGCAAACATTGCATGTTCTAGGTCCTATATGATAAGCTCTTTTTCAGTAGGAAAAAAAACCACCTTTTGCATCGTTCGTTTCATGATCATTGCATCCTCCTGTTAGCACAATGACTTGTCATTTGAGACACCCGCACTACTACCGAATTAATCTACTTTGACTCCAATTGCCATTCAGCCCTACTTTAGGTCCCCTTTTTTCCTCATCTGAAGATGGCTTCCGTCCTCCTTTACCACTGCTCAACGTCGTCCTAATTAAATGCACATAATTTCGAAACGAAGGGAATAAGGATGTGGCAGGATGATGAGGAGGAGAAGGGGAATTAAGACGAGATCCACAAGTGGATTTGCGGGGGCCCTTGTTTGCGAGGTAATACGCGGATACCTCGCCAGAAGACGTGTTCAATGAGCCTCTAGGACGCTGCAGCCAGAACATCTATTGTTAATATACAGGGGATAAAAAAATCTTCCTACAATGACGAGTGGGTGTCGAGGACCTTTTCGAGAGCCACTCGTGTTTGCATATGTGGGCTTATTAGAAAAATCCAATAGTTCACCTACTTGAAAAAATGCAATACCATCGCGATCGATGCCGGTCAAGGGAAAGGGCACCTCCTGGTCTAGTAGGGGAGAAAAAAAAATCAAAATTTCAAAAAGCAAGTTGTTATTTGCGAGTCCTTCAAATGGGTGCCTTAATGCTAACTCGAAATGAGATGCCTCTTTTGTCTGAGTCACGATGAGCAAAGGATGCGTTAAATTCAGAGGCAATTCCTCGAGCCTTATAACCATGTCTCCAGCCTTAATGAAGGAGAAACCCTTTCATGTGTTATGAGTTGAAAAAAGGTTGATATAGCCACCATTTGCGTGTGATTGAAATGCATGGGATGCGAACTACAAAACGTCTCGAGTTCATTGAATTGGCCCGTATCAAGGGGTTGTGGGAATCGATGCCAGAAGCGTGTCACGCCACACGCCATGCACTCCAAGCTCCCCTTTTGCCTTTCGTATATTTCGTGAGAGGCCCCTCCCTTGCTCTAGCTCCCTATTTGGCCGTATTATCTCCACGCACACTCGCAAGGGCCTTATGCGTAGATTGGGAAAGTATTGACCCATATTTCGTCGCCATCAGGTGCCTGTTGCACGATGCTATCGGGATCAGGAAGCACCGAGCCTATCGCATTTTTTTTACTTCCCAGGGCATCGAATTATTCATGAAAAATGTGCTAACAAGTTTGCTCTATGTGTTGTAGGGGGGGCAAAAAAAAAATGTTATCGAGACGAGATTACAAATTCAAATGACGAATGCTTTTAAACACGCTTTTGAAACGTGGTTAGCACGCGAGATTGTTATTTTTCCTCAAATATACACGTGCACGTATTCATAAACAGTTATTTGTTGAAGTTGCGTGGAATTCAACATAGATGGCGCTGAAAATTTGAAACTATGATGTAGTCATGCAATGAAATCCTACGAAATGGTGAGTAATTTTAGTGAAAACAAGGAGGAAATTTTTGTCTCAATTTCTCCTGAAGGCTCCATGTAATTCCGTCTCCTCAAATCAATACATAATTGAAGGTTTTCGTAGGCTGCAGTATATACACTATGCCACCATGGCATATGTGTATACGAGATATATACAGCCTAAAGTTTTACGAGCCTTCTCCAAATTAACCTTCCAATAGCGGAAACCATTTTCACCAAATCTGCTTCGGAAATGGGAAAATGAGAAAAGAATCGGAAAAAATAAACTTCATTCATTTGAAAACAATGTCCTCATGATCCTGACACTGATAGTGCCATCAAATGGCACTCAAGAAATATATATCGAGTCTGAAATGCTGCCAGGATACACATAGATGGGGGATTATTGGCTACCCAATAACAGCTTAGAGGAAATACCACTAGCCACAGAAGCGTTGAATACTAAGCAATTGCCAATAAACTACTTGCTTTTTTTTTCTAGTATGGTATTTCAAGTCCCATCTTTCGATTTTTTTTCTTATTAAAAAAAGGTATACCAATTGCTTCTAGATATAGTAACAGTTATTTTGGTTTCATACAAAATGAAACCAATTTTTACCCTAATCCACATGTACAGAATATATCAAATTCTGTAATGTCTGAAATGCTAATTAGGGCACAAAGGGATTAATCCACATTAGAATCCACTCCCAGAACCTTAAGGACATTAGAATTGGTCCTAGAATAAAGAGCATTCCACGTGACTGGATGACCGAAAATAAATAGGAAGTGATCCAAACACGGGAGATTACCAGCAATAGATTTTCTAGGACAGAATGGGGCTTACTAATAAAGCGAGTTATCGCCAATCCGTTGATTGTCACAGTTAACCCTGTTGTCACTTTTATGACTTTAGAAATAGGCATTGCAAAGATAGGAAAAAGGGAAGGGAAAAACGTCGACTTTTTTTTTTTTTTTTCGTTAGATAAGCCATAGGAGTGATTGTATTACTGAATCTTGGTTAGATTTCCGGGCTTAAGTTTTGTTCCGTTTCAATTCCCTTTTCACTCCATCCGTTAAAAGTTAGTCCTTTGTGTTCCAATTCCCATTCTCCCCATAGGAACAGCAGCATCAGCAGCAATGACTGGGCCTCCGCGGCCCATACAAAGATAAACCCATGCGGCAGAATCCGCTTTGTAGGGCCACCTTGTAGTGGCTACACTTTGACCACATGCAACAATGCAATTGTCAGGAGGACAGAGACTGTCCACTCTCTTCAGAGGAGATGGCCTGTTGGTATCCATCAAGGTGCACTGAAGACAATGTAGACAGTGTCTCAAATGCACAAGGACAAATCCAGACTAAAGATTGATAGCAACTTTTTTTGTTGATATTAATGTGAAAAGAACTAGTTGGGGAATAAATATCAATATATTTATGCATTTTTCTACTATGACTAATCCAGAAAATAATTTGCAAGATTATTTGTTAAACCAAAGTCTGTACAAGTAGAGACGTTGTACATTTTCAGCCTGTTTATGGAGGTCAAACCTTGTGAAAAATCTCATTATGTCTCATAGAGTAAATATATGAGACATCCAATGGGACTTAATGAGACTCCAAAATCAAAGTGATTAAATTCTATGGAACTCAATGGCAAGAGTCCCTTAATAATAACATTTTATGAGTCTATTATGAGACTCCTCTTTAATAAAAATTTACTTAACAAGATTTGTAAGATTTAATTGGTATAAAAATGCTATGTTCTATAATCCCATAAGATATGTGGTCTCATGCAATGAGATTTTTCACTAGGGAAGGCCTGGGATGTTATTAGTGATCAGCATGCTCGTTGATGAAACTTAATTATGGCTACAGCAATACAATTTTCAGATGAAATCACGGTTCAAATGAAACTAGTTAAAAAGCAGAAAGATTCAAATCCAATGCATTTCTGAAACTAGCACATGGCCCTGTAAGCGGATTGCAGTGTACGTACAGAGCTGTGAATTGGGAACTTCTAAAATGGTTTCCCCACAATAAGAGATATCAGAGTGAGAGGCAAAACGTCACTCTTATCGTGCGAAAGTATAAGGGAGAATTTCGTTATCAGTATTGGCCTCAACAAAAAAAAAAATATCCGTCTGCTTGATTTTCATTCATACAACGAAACGAAGATAACAATCCTCGGCTGGCGAAATTGAAGAGAAAGTGAGAGGGAAAAAACACTCAGGCTGACAAAAACTGCTGAATTCGACTAAAAAAGAAAGAAGTATATGCTTCGTACAACGTGGGCATTTTAAGTGGGGGGGATGGCTCACTTCTAATTTGGCAAAATCTACTAAGATGACCATTTTTTCTTTTTTCTTTTCTGTAAACTATTTCCAGTAATGGTCCGAGTAAAATGGTCTTGCAGCTGTACTAATGCAGAAACTAAGGATTTCTGGAATTTAACCAAACTTCAATTTTCCCAGATATTTTTGCAAAACATCCCATACAAAAAAAAAATATCAGAATTCTGTCTGATCGTCTGCAGAATTAAACTTTTTCTGCCAAATCAATTATGATGCATTTCTGTCGAATCAATTATGTTGAATTTCTGCAAAAACTTAAATTGATAAATGAAAAAAAATCGCTAAAGGAATTCTTATAATTTGCACCCGGCATCATATACGCGGTACCTTATACACTATAATGATATATTTATACAATGCATATTGAAAACTAAATGAAGAAAGGAAAATGCATTAGACACTTTTTCATCGTGTAAATTTCTGCAAGAAATTCTGCAGAATTATGGTGAAAAGTTGTATCCCATGTTTTCTATTTTAAGAAATCTGCATAAGAGTTTCTGCAACGTGTACAATCCCATTTTATTCAACTTTAAAATGAGGTTTTTAGGTAAAATGAGGAATCAGGCTTTGTATATCTTTAGTGGTTCTAGGTTGACATCAATTCGATTTTAGAGCACGTTATTATCTACCCATACTTTTTTTTGGAAGATGAGATAAACTAGAGCTAAAAAAAAATAAGTGAATTTCGGATGTCGTTGAAATTTCATTCCGATAACTTGACCGAGGAGAATGCATGTCCAAAGAGCCATCCAAACACGCCCCCTTATGGCGATCCCAGACCATTGATTTTGCCTCTTTTGTCTGGTAACAAGTGTCATCGTGATTTGACTGTAATACAGCACGTGGCTGCAGCATCAATTTGATTTTTCAATAAAACCTTGATTTTGGTTTTTCTGAAGCTTATGTTCCAAGACATCCAATTTTCCGGCTTTCAATTCGCTAAATTCCTTTTCCTTCATTTATTTAACTTTTTCAATGCTTCTGTCATGACGGCAATTGAATGGCTGCCGTTGCTCGACAATGCCCCCTTCTTGCCACTCTTTGAATTTGCAGAAATAAAAAAAAAATATTTTAAATTCTTGGAATTTTTATATCAAGATCTTGCTCTGACAATGTGGTCTATTTCAAAAATGGTGGCAAAGATCCTCTCGCTGTTAAGAGATGTGTGTGTGGGGGTGGGGGTGGGAAATGCCAACTTAGGGGTGATTTTCCCTCAATCCTATTTCAACCTCCAAACATGGGCACCGATAGGACAATGTGAAGACGACTTGAAAAATGACGCCAAATTATAGATGCCACAACCCATTAGGTGCCAGAAATTCGATCAAATCACCAATAAGTATAATGTGAGGATAACGCAATGATGGCTAATTATTATAATTTCAGAAAATTAAGTTTAACGTGTCAATAAAATAAATGATCATCATTGACCATTGTAGAGGAAAAAAAAACTGCTTGGCAATACATACATGGAACTGCATGCATGTATCCAGTCCTTTAGACATTCAGGATACTCAAGAATATCCTATTCCTCTGAGATTCTTTGGGAATCCACCTAAGAATCCATTTGTGGAATTCTGCCAAAAAAAAACAACAACAAATAATATCGACATTAGCATAAAACGACTAACTAATAAAGCAATATCTCTTTTTGGGATAGCTAACCAAAACAGACGCCCGCCCTAATGGTGGTGCCCAAAAACAGAGGTTGCACAAAGGGACATTTTTGCCTTTGCAATAGGCGTTCTTGGTTGTTGTCTCATGGCTGTCAGTGGCAGGAGGCGCACACACGTACATCATTTGTCATCTTTCGCGTCCTTCCTTAAATCGATTTTTGGGACACTCTTTTGTAACACTCTATTTCACACACTTTTTGAATTTTGCTGCTTCAAACTAGCGCGTATTAGCATTGGAAAGGGAAAAAGGCTAAGTGCCCTGGCATGTTTCTACACCGACTTCAGATGGCGCTAGCTATTCTTATACTGCCCATGAAATCCCAATGTGAATGTGGTACCAGCAGACATACCATACAACATTTTAATATTCAAAACTCTCCATTAATCATTCATAAGCAGTTGGCTAGTTGACATTGTAAATACACTCGAGTACAATGAAATATCGACTCTTAAGTTACTTTGACCTCCTTATACAACTTGTGAATGGACGGAAGGGGATATGGCTATTTTAAAATCTATTATCGATTGAAAGCCATGGTGATAACAGTTGTTAACCTATTACAAATTACATGTTAACAGTATGGATTTATTTCACAGGCAAGATTACGTGGAAATAAGGACCAAACTGTACTAACATATCTCTAGTTAGGGCTAGTTGCACCATGCAGCAAAGGTTAAGAATAACCTAGGGTTAACCCGCTTTATAACACTAGGTTATAACCCACCCTTGCATTGCACAAGCGTGGGTTAGGAAAAAAAGGGAGTGAAAGGTTAACCCAGCAAGTAAGCAGGGTTAACCTCAGGTTAATATTTTAGAATTAGATGTGCATGTTGAAACATGGGTTCTATAACCCATGGGTTGTTTTATCAAGGGTTAATTGGTGCAACACAAACAGCTAACCTGGAGGTTAACCAGGAGTTATATTTTAATCCGAGGTTAGTAAACCTTAGATTTTCACCTCAGTTGGTGCAACCGGCCCTTAGGGAAAAAAAGGAGTGAAAGGTTAACCTAGCGAGTAGGCAGGGTTAACCTAAGGTTAACATTCTAGAATAAAATATAGGCCATTTTGTTTCCTGCATGGTTAAACAAGGAGTCCATAACCCTGGGTTATTTTATCAAGGATATAATTTGTGCAACATATAAAGCTAACCTGTAGTTATATTTTAAACCGAGGTTAGTAAACCTTAGATTTTCACCTCAGTTGGTGCAACCGGCCCTTAAGGATGCCTTTTTTCCATTACATCTAAAGTTTTCGAGAAAAAAAAAATCCCTACATTTAAATGAGAAAAACAGGAAATGTCCATGCACCGAAACGATGAAATATTAATATCGATTATAAGGCTAGACAAAAACAAATAAATAGTAACGATCAAAAGGTGGAACGTGTGATTTTATACAATCGTTTTATTTACTGCAAGCACGCAGGTTCCCATCTGCGAAAATGTTAAGAGTTGGCGAAAAAAAAAATATAGCAGATTGGGTTAAAAGTGAGCCTGAAATACCATTTGTCAAGTTATGACTCTAGGCTGATTTTTTTTTCCAGTTTTATTTAAAATTGACAACCTTTTTTTTTTTCTGAATTAATGATGAGGTTTGATATATGAACGGAATAGAAATGATGCAGTTTTAGAAGAATCGGAATATCATTCATTGCTGCACTATCTTGTGAGGGACGTGACATATTTCCATGCGACCACTTTTAACCATGATGTATATATACCGTGCCTTTGACGGAAATAAAACTCGAGCATCTATCTTCAAAGCTGATCTAATTTATAATATAAGGGAATTAAGGAATCAAGAAAGAAAATACGGGTACGGAAGCAACCCTATATCACGATAACACCCGACTTACTAAGAATGACGTCAAAGCAAAACTGCATTCATGAAACTCAAAAGTTAATTGAAATTCAGGTTACATATCGTCCAGAGTTTATTTGATGGATGGAAAAGTGACCACTGAATTGTGTGACAAGGGAAAATAAGTGCATTACATAAATAACAGTTTATCTCCTTGTTTTTTTGAAATCAAACTACTTATTCTTACACTCTTACACTAATAGGAATCCAAAAAAGCCACATCCATATTTTCATAAACTGAGTTTGAAGACGTTTATCTAAACATGCAGGCCCTTTGCCTTCCAATGAAGTTGACATTGAAATGAAATAGATGATTCAGGTTAATTAATCCTGTCCAAATGTGATATTTTACAGGGTAATTAAGATAGCCTTCAAATGATGTCAAAGTAAGTAAAGAATAATTATCACGAAAATCCTTCATTGCATATGAAAAATAACTTGATAAATAATGTGATAAATGCATGTTTCGTTATTGAATAATTTACCTAAAAGTAAACTTTAAGGTTTATGTTTTTCTATAATGTATTTCATAATATATTCAAGAAGTTCAATAGACCAGATGATAATAAGGTCATTTCACTCATAGTCAAGCTATTATCACGTGTTTCAAGTGATGTATGATATACAATATGCCCTTTTACTCCATCTCATCTAATGTTCTATCTCTGATCACGTTCTGACTTTCTCAATTTCATATATACGCATCGATTATCATTCATAAAACCTGGTTGGTTGAATGCTAAAACTGACTAATAAGCGCCATCTACGGCATAACTAATGTTGGATCAGGTCCAACATAATACAAATCTAGCAGAGAGCAATTTCAAATCATCGAAATATACGGATCTCCCTTTTTCCAAGAGTGATCTCGAATAGAGAGTAAAAAAAAAATGTGATTTTTGAAAAAAAAAGACCTTATTTTGCTCCGAAATTGGCCATTATTTTCCGCTCGCTCAATCATGCTCGAAGATAGCATGAAATAAATTTACACTCACGGGTATGGGGCCATAATGTGAACTTTTGAATTTATACGCCATCGAAATGAGAATAAAATTATGTAAAGCCATCCAATCATTGGTCCACTAAGCCCGTGTTTAGTATGTCAGGGAATAAAGGGGGGTTAAGGCAATTTAACGAGCGTCATATTTTTGCAGAAGTTTGATGATCGAAACTTTGAAAGCGTTATTCATTTGAGCACACGAGGAAGAAAAGCTGCACTCGACTTCAATCTCGAAGTTAAATCAAAAATCCATGGCTGTGCCCGGTCCTAAATCTGCTCGTTTATCTCTCCACTGCAATGAACCTGCAGCAATGTGGATACGTGGTTGTGCATTTACAAACCTAAGTTAATGTAGCAGAAACTGGGCCTTAAATGAGTCATGAGAGGACCCCGGTGTGATTTATAGATAATGTCGAATGCATTATAAAAACAGAAAGAAGCCGAAGCCGATTCAGTGCCATGCACGCTGCAGGAAACAGATGGCAGTGACGTCAAAAACAGTAAAAGCATTTAATCAGAGCTGCTATACAGTGCTCCAAAACGCAAGAGTGAACAATGTGTCGTCACAACGCAAAAACAAGCTGTTGCAGAAATTACAATTAGAAATCCAAGGAGGGTGATATCAACTGATCAATTAATAGGCGAGGGGGGAATGTATAGCCAATGTTTGGAGGTAGGCGACAGATTGACCTCCGTCGAATGGACAATTTTAGCATGTTCGGGAAACGTGTTGGAACTGCAGTTACATGGTGGACAAAAAAAGGAAGGTGTAAGTACGACTGGACGATAATAAAAGTGCAAATGAAGGGCAGGGTGCAATGATTTGTGGCATAAAACTGAAAGATCCTTTAATATGAAAATCATGGAAAATCACTAAGCCAAGGAGGACCGATGAACAGATCTGCAGGAACCTTCAAACATGGAATCAATCATTCTCCTGGAAGAACCTTATAAAAAAGATTATCTTAAACAGGAGGAACTTCTGGCAGAAACCTTACAACAGAAAGATTACTAAGTTATGATCCTTTAAACAAGGGGGTCATTTAACAGGATGATCACAGGATTGAAACAACCCTGGAGGAACCTTAAAACAAGAGAATCTTATATATAAGATTAAGACAGGAAGATCACTAAGCCATGATTCGTTCAAAAGAAGAGGACCAATAGTCAAGAAGATCCTCGAGACAGCTCTGGAGGAACCTTCGAACAGAGTAACCTTTTAAAAAGGATTATCTTCAACAGGAGGAACTTCTGGTAGAAACCCTACAACAGAAGGATTACTAAGAAGCTATGGTTATTTAAACAAAGGGATAATTTAACAGGATGATCCATAACCTTGAAACAGCCCTGGAGGATCCTTAAAACAGAAATCGTTCTCATGATGGAACCTTAAAAAAGGAAAATCTAATATACAAGATGAACTTCTGGAGGAACTTTAAGGCAGGAGGATCACTAAGCATGCATGATTTGTTGAAAAGAAGAGGACTAATAGACAAGAAGATCCTCGAAACAGCTCTGGAGGAACTTTCAAACAGAGGAACAATAGAAAAAGGATTATCTTAAACAGGAAGAACTTCTGGAGGAAGCTTAAAAAGATCGTTCTACTGCATGTATAAACCTTTAAAACAAGATTATCTTAAGTAAGAGGAACTTCTGGAGAAACCTAAAAACAGAAAGATCCCTATCCTTGAAGCAGCTCTGGAAGAACCTTAGAACATGGTGGAATCGTTATACAGGAATCATTCTCATCTTAGAACCTTAAAACGGAAATAAATTACATAGTGGAACCTTCAACAGGAGTATCTTAAATAAGATGAATTTTTGGAGATACCTAAAAACAGGAGGATAGTTAAACCATGATCCTCCAGATCCCTCCAGATCCTTATCCTTGAAACAGTTCTGGAAGAATCCTAAAACAGAGAACCACTCTCTTGAAGGAACTTCTTGATCTCTCCCGAAGGAATCCTAAAACAGAGGACCACTCTCTTAAAGGAACCTTAAGCCAGAAGGATGGCAAATCAGGAGATCAAGTTCACGTTTAGTCGCAGCAAAAATGTACATCGCCATATGGATTTTGGTATATGGAATACCAATAGTTGTTGGGAGGGGGTAGATGCAACATCATCAACTTGTGTTAGTTGTAAATGGTTATACAGTCCTCACCGTTCTTGTGAATCCCTCGTTTTGTTACACCAAGTCGTTGAAAGATCCCCGACAACAGTTTAACTGCAATGTGCCCTCTGCAGAGAGGAGAGATGGGGAACATTCACTTTTATCGTGCTCTTTAATTTCCGTCAGTCTACGCAAATTTCACGTGTTCGGGATTCCAAAAAAGGCATTCCGTGCCTTAGTATTCTCCACAGAATTGGAGCTGGTTCCCCATCATCTGATGCATAATGCAACCGTACGGACTCCGTTGAAAACACCAGAAGCCATATATGCCTTTTATCAGGGCTAAACAGGTAGCAATCATGCAACTGAATTAAATATGGGCTTATTTCACGCGGAACCAAACAAACAAAAGATAAAACTTGTTGCACTTCCCATTTTTCTAGCAGATATTGTTGCATGCAGGCAAAGCGTAGATATCATGCAAATGAGCCGCGACCCTTTAATTATGAATATTTCTCCTGCTTTTATGGCGCACGTAAACAGCGTTTAAAAAAGATAAACGAATCAAGTCCTATATTGAAATAAATGAATTTCGTCTATTTGGTGTTACACCATCCTTGCGCTTTCCACAATTATGGCATGCTATACAGAAAAAAAAAAAACTGTTCCGTGTGTTTATATCTAATTGCATTCTGACCAAAGCCCCCTGAGAATATTTATTAACATCGCCTTGGTGAGGAATGGGGGGGAGCCACCGTAGATAATCGCTTTTATTTAAAAACTGTATAATGTGGCCTTTGTTCGGCGTTACGGGGTCGTTGAAATGGCGAGAGAGTCCCAAACAAAGGGAATGGGCCGTGCTAGGCCCCTGATCAGGGGGCATTCAAACAATGGGGAAAAGGGGGGGGGGGATTATGACGTCAGCTTTTGGTCATCCTTTCTCTCGTTGTTTCTGATTACATTCGGCGTTTATCTTCGTTATAAAAACCCCGATGTTGGAATCAATCTTAGCCCCCCGTCTCCTACAGGCTATTTGCATCGGTTTCATCTAATTGATATACCCCTTTTGTGGAAAAAAAAAACTTTGTATTTTCAGTCGTTGAAGATCTCGTGACAATGGAGAAGCAAGTTTTTATGAAAAACAAAACAAAGACATCATCTAACTAATTACGAAGCAAAATCTTTGCAAAAATGAACGTGTAGTCCCAATGGGTGGAGTGGGAATGGACATGACAACGACAGATAGAAGTCGAATAAGCCTAATTGCAAGATTACAGAGGATTTTTTTTAATTTAGGAAAACGTCTTCCATAAAGGCACCTAACAGAAAGCTAAGTGGGCTAGTAAGCTATGTCATGCAGGATGCTAAAACTCAACTTGCAATCGATGGTTTTTCTTAGTTACAAGGACCACAGAACTTTCAGTTTTTTTTTGTATAAATTGCAACAAAAAATGCAACAAACCTTCATGCACTTTTTGTTAAAGTATCTCGTTATAGCAAATTAATGA
This sequence comes from Xestoiulus laeticollis, assembly GCA_034698905.1. Lineage (NCBI taxonomy): Eukaryota > Metazoa > Arthropoda > Diplopoda > Julida > Julidae > Xestoiulus > Xestoiulus laeticollis. The sequence goes on along the minus strand of JAQGCC010002022.1, from coordinate 7,906 downwards.
TTTAGTTTCATTTGAATCGAGCTGCATCTGTTATATTTTATACTGTTTGTCAATTTGTAAATACTGTGTTACACATTTGTTTGTATTGGGTATCTCTCACCCCCCTGTCATATGACATCACAATGCTGACTGTAGGACAATAAAATTGAATTTAATCTAATACTTTCATTTATGCAACATCGATCAAACCAAAATTGTTTTCAATCTTTATACATAGTTTCCAAAACTCTTACTTTTTGTAAATTCAGTACATTTAGCAATCTTGATAATTGCTCTCAATTGCAGCAATCGTCATTGCACTTTCTCAACAAGCCCATTTCGTCTCAAATAAGCCAAGAGTGATCTTACAATTGTAAGAAAAAATCCTGTCCATTGAGCTGCCAATATTTGACCACTGGTCATTACCATTTCTGAGGTATGGATTTAGTTCTTTTAAATGGCTTCAAGAACTGGCACGTTGCAATTGTATTACAGTGGGAGCTATACGCAGTGCAGGGTTTTTTTATGTGATTTTTTTTGAAGTGGGATTTGTGCGCCCATGTCCGTGTTACGTAATGACACAGGATCAATAAAAAGTGGACGGATTCAGGACATATAGATGAGAGCTCCGGGATCATTAGACCAGGGCAGCAATTTATTTATTTTTGACTACTCAAAGGAAAGTCAGAGATTTACCAAGGAAATGGGATTTTTCCTAACCATCTTTTTTTTTTTTTCCTTTCTTTTTTTTTTCTCATTCTTTTGTGAAACCTATTCTCATTTTCATCCTTTTTTCCCATTTACCCATAGCGCGAGTTTTTAGGCCCATATAATAAAATTGGATGACCCCAAAATGCATTTGATAGAATCTAAATTCTGTCATATTGTGTCACTCCAGGGTTTATCTGTATAGGGAACAAGGCCACTCGTCTGTACATCCATAAGATCTAACAGTATTAATATTTACAAAATATTCAGATTTACGCTTATAACAGTTAATTTAACCATATGTGTGGAATTGCTGAGAATCAACAAAAAATAACATTTATAGCTTCCACATTGCACAAAAAAATGTTATTTGTCTGCACCTGCAGACAAAATACTGGATAAAAATAACTAATTCGCGTGCTTATAGGATACTAACTAAAATTTATAGGTAAAAGTAATACGATGCCTGTACTTATTTAAAACATTCATGTTATTTTTGTTTAAGGCATGATCTACTTAACAAAAAAAAAACTTATAACAAGGTGAATTTGACGCAACATTAAATTAAATTTTCATACTTTTAGTTAAATTACAAGTTTTTTTCAGAAAAAAAATTGGGCATAGTGATGCCACAAGTAGGCTTGTTTTTTTCTCGCAGGCAAAGAGAAAAAAAACCGCATCAAAATGAAGGGTAAGTACATGCCGTTGCTCTTTAATTTAATAACCATTTTCAGAATCCACAATCTTATTACGGTCGCCTATTAAACTATGGATGTGTATAAGAAGACCTTCCGCAATGACGTCACACAGAGGCAACGCCTAACCTCGTTCAATTTCCTTCGCCAATATTCCTAAAATGTCTTTTTATTATAGGCACACTGCCTGGAGTTTAATGTAATAACCTCGAGTTTAGTCTGGCAGAAATTGCATTTCATGAACTCAACCCTGAGATGTTGATAGGGCCTCAGAATTACGATATTAATAGACGAAAATGAATAGAAAAGACAATCCAGAATCTAATATGAAAAGAGAAAGTTCATTACGCATTATAAAAATGAAATAACGCATTATACTGCAGAGCATAAATCGGGCATTTATCACGAAAAAGAAAAAGAACTCAAAAGACATTCTCTATGAAAAGGGAGATTGCGATTTCTGCATCCTAAAACAAGATTAATAACAGTTTCGAGCGATTTCCCCCTTTTTTTTTCTTCTTCATCCTAATGTTCGTGAGATATTTTGCCAAAGTTGATGAAAAATTGGGCTTTTTTTTTCCAACATCTTAGAAAGTATACTTAATGCGAAACATTTCATATATTGACAATATAATACCTTATCATAAAAATCTAAATAGGATTAGGATTTGGATAAAGATATACATGTACACAAGTATAATTCGAATGAAAAACAATTATTGTAAAAAAATCTAAGGCTCAATAATCAACTGCACCCATTTAACGTGAAACCTTAATTTACATATTACAGTTGACATATTTTATAGCTATCATGAAATATTTCATTGTCAAAATATCTATAAAAGTCTTCTGGTCAAATGTCTCTTGTGAACATTTATGGTGGGTGGGGTGGAAAGAACAATTATATGAAACTAAAAACGGGTACACTACCCTATTATAAGTTGCATTATTCAAATCAAACGGTTTTAGTATTATGAAATTCCCATTCATCTGCCTGCATGAACGTTTTCTGGCGCCAAAAATCATTTCTTTTTTTTTCTCAAAAAATAATGCTGAGTTAAGAGAGTAGTGGATTCCCGTCCTACATTTTACAATGAAATTGTTGCTCGCAGTCGATTTAGGTTGATGGATTAAATGAGAAATTGCAATTCATTGCATTGGGACTGTAAATATGCTGACGAATATCTATGGACTGGTTTCGTGTAATCTAACAAATGGATCCAGCTAAAACATTATTGTATAATGCGGTGTCCAATATAGAAAATTGCGCCATGTTTTTGCAATAAACGGGCATTTATGATAAAGTAATGGAAATCTAATACATTATGGCAGCAAGCATTGTGCAACTGCATGCACCCCATTTGATGCACATTTGAACGATGATTTGGAGATAATTCCTAGCATTTTGATGTAAATGTTTACTGTTGAGAAGTTGAAGCCAGTGACTAATCTAAAATTTTAAAATATTGTTTTTCAAATGGACTATTTCATGCCAAAAACAACACCAAAAATACTGCTCGATTTTCAGTAATTCCACAATAGTGCAAAGCTTAAGCTCCGACTTTTCAACATCGTTTTTCATCTATTATCTAATGTTACCAAATTCATAAAAGGACAGCTTACAAGTAGTATTGTGCACAGGAAACCAGAAGCAACAGCAGTGTACCCTGTAGCTGAATATCCAATTGCAAGCCCTTTTCCCTCCGGGTGACCTCTTCGGGTTACGGACATTGTATTGGAAGAGATTTACTAAATTTATAATGCCGAGGGATTACCTAAGGGATAAATCCTCGCAACATTGCACGTGTCCAAATGTGGATGCAAAGCGAATGTTTATTTAGAAGCGTGCATCTCATTAAACTGCCCAAATGCGTGTACTTTGGGTGCCTGTCTTCAAACAAATAGCAGGTCCACTGGACATCATTGTACAGTGTGGGAAGAAAGCCATTTGGTTAATGGAATACATGTTTAATATGCCTGCTCGGACTATGGGCAGAGGATTAAGGAGGAGATTTAGCAGAAAAATGGATAGTGCCCATTCGTTATTTAAGTCACATGGCCTATTTTACGCCAAGACAATAGGGATCGAATGTAATGTTTGCTTTGGTCGGTTCTCACTGGGAAGTTTGGATTACCACAACAATCATTCTCCTTAATTAAGACTGACCATGATGCAACATCAATCTAAAATGCTAAATCTACACATTGTATTTTGGACCATGGCATGACACCAAGAAGAAAACATCTGCAGTTGTAACTGCTACTCTGTTTCAAAATATCAAAAATTGTAAAAGGACATGAAGGAAACGATACCATACAGGGTAATTCCTACATCAGGAGTCATCTACCAAATGCAGTATTTATAAGTTTTAAAAACGACTTGCATGACAACTTCCGTGCCACCCTGTACGCCGGCAGAAAAAAGGCTATATAACTTGTTGCGAATGAATCAATAGAGGCTGCAGCCACTCTGCGATGCACCATCCAACACATCGCAATTTTTTGAAAAAAAGAATATTGGAAAAGAGTATCTCTGGTAGATAGAGAAAAGCTGAGAGAGAAAGCAAATTCAATCTTATTTCATGGCACCGTGTTAAGTGAATGTAATTTTACCATCTTTGTTGGAAACAAATTTTAGGATTACTGTAAAAGGATGGACAAGAATAGCTGGAGCCTATGAAATAGGATTTGTCGAGTGGGTGGGTGGTAATGGGGAACAGACAATTGCCAGTCTCTCGCTCTCATTTTGCCCATGTCGTGTGCGAGGATGAAAAGGTTGGGGGGGGGGAACCTAGCACCCTTTCCACCCCCATCACAATATCGATTTCTGATATGCCAGTGTAGCATCGTCATGCATCCTCTCTCACTCTCATTCCCATTTTTTTATTTTCTCTCATTTTTCCACCTGTTGTCGTTTTGTTGCTTCAAACCCTATTCTCACCACACTGTTTGATGTAGCAACAGCGAGGAAATTGCGAAAAGAATAGGATGGAAGGTGTTTTATTTTATGGTCCGTGGACTGAGTCTGTCAATCTCCAACACCTTTTTTTTCCCTATTTTTTGTGTGTGTGTGCAAAAGTCTAATCTGAATTTATATGCACTCAGCGAACACGAGCCAGGAGAGAAAATGGGTTTGAGTCAACCGACGCTGTTAAGAGTATGAAAAATGATGTAAGGGGCTCTTCCTTCTTCGTCCAACAATTGATGATGGGCGATAGCGTTGGCTTCAAAATGCTACAACACTAACTTAGTAACTGCTACACTGCCTATACAGACTTTCGAGACGTTTACAAAATCGACGCATTTGCACAAATGACATTAGGACCAAAATAAAGATGGTAATTCTTCACGTGAATGAATGGCTGGAAATTCCTTTCGAGTCCCTTGTGAAGAATTACATTGTATGAAATCCCACTATGGAACATCCCATTGAAAATTATAAATTTTGTTGAGTATGGTGTTACAGGGTATTAGAATGGGATATTGGGGTCTTATTTAAACCCATTGCTTGTATCACATAGTCTCATTTCGTCCCATTTCTTGTCTCACATAGCCACATTTGGTTCCATTTCTTGCCTCACATAGTCTCATTTGATCCCATTACTTGTCTCACATAGTCTCATTTGGTCCCATTGCTTGTCTCACATAGTCTCATTAGAATCTTCCATAATCCCATATATTTTCTCTTAGTGAAATTATTCACTTAAGGCCGGTTGCCCCAAAAGAGGTTAACCTGCTACATAACACTAGGTTTTTAACCCATCTTTGCATGGGTCAGGGAAAAAATGGAGATAAAGGTTAACCCAGTCAGTAAGCAGGGTTATTTGGTGCAACACAAATATCTAACCTTGAGTTATATTTTAACCCGAGGTTAGTGCAACTGGCCCTTAATATTCAATGAAAACGAGCCCTGTATCCCTTCAATTTCAATTAAAAGTAAGAAAACACGTTTTATTTTCATAGCACAACCTTGCTTTCATGAAAATCTAGCAATTCCACTTTCATAAAACACCTATTTTTTTACATAAAACTACTTTTTTCTCATGAAAAATAACGTTAATATCCTATAAAACCCCATTTTTACATGCATAATAAAATGGGTCAAGTGTAATGACTCAAACCACGTGCCAGAAAGAAAAAATAAAACTCGTTTTCGTTATATTCATGAAATCTTACCATCCATGACAACCATTCAATGCTAGATTCGTTATCGTTATGTTTCCACCCCCAAAGTTTTTTATATGAACTTTGAGAAACTGCCAGGTTAAGAGTATACGAAAATCTTGTTAGATTTGTACAGAAAGAAATGTATGTAGGGAAGCACTCTCAGAAACCGTGTTACAGCCAATGAAATTGCATCGTCCACTATAGTCGCCACTCCGTTAAATCCAACGATTTCTCCAAAAGCCACCTATTTGCATAGCACCCACGTACGACCTGTACGTGTAAAACGGTAAAATACGATTCATCCCATGGTTTGAGAGACAATTTTTATTTTTTGAAAAAGTAGCTGAATCTGGGATTGTGCAATGAACGTGCCAGCTAGAACAAGAGTTGGACAAAATGGAAATCCATATCGCATCAAATCGGATGTAATGGAGCTCCAGGGATTGTTTAGCAAAAATCATCGTGGTAACAATGCATGTTCGACTCAAGATCTACAGTCTTGCCATGACCCGGTCACCTTTGTCAAATGTAAATTTCCTAGCAGATTACTTCTCCGCTTGACCTCAAACCCGAAAACATGTGCAGATAACCCCAAACAGCAAAACGAAAGCCATTATAGAAAGCAATGAGTTTTTGCAAAGACGTTTCGTGCTATCAAAAGTTCAGAGGCAAAGTATGAAAACAAACATTACATACCTAAACTTTAAACAAAAAAGCATTAGAAAATCACCCTTTCATCGCAGATGACTCTCTCGGGGCCATTACTTGCTACTCCGTTATTATAGAGAACCGAATATTCGCCGCATTTCGCAATTAGCCTATTATGTCCTCAAGCCCTTTCCCCGTGTGTGATTAGACGGTAGGGAGGTAATTGCTAAGCTTTTAATAAAACAAATAACAGCGTGGTCTGGTTAGGTACAAGATTATTATAATTTAAAGTCAGATCGATAGGCACTAATGATAGCCCTATGCACTTTGCTACACACAATAACACGCGGTAGCACTGCTTTCGTTGGGTTTGTTTGTTTAGTTTTATACTCCAATTTATTGAGACAAAGTAGCATCCAGAAATTGTATCCAGTCTGGGATCCTTCTAAAATAACTCTACATTTGTTGGGGGTGGAGAGCGATTTTGAATTGAAATGTGATGCTGAACACATTTGTATTACCTATTTTATGCCTTATTACTGAATGACAAACAGCATGGAAAACTTGGTGCAAGTTTTTGTAAACTGTTGGAGTAATTTTAAGTTTTCACATTTAAAAGCTTGAGCAAATAATGCAATTCAACAGCAATAATAAACACCCAGATTATATACACGCTGAAAAAAAAGTTAAATAATCACTTTAGATTGAACCAAATAAACACCTATCCACATCTCGACATTTCTAATGGCGTTGAGCACATTTCGCAAATTTCCTGAAATAATTTCATATTTCCGAAATGCGTCTGGTTTGAGATACTTGTGTACGACTGGTCGTAGAATTCAAATCTCCAGTTGGAGTTTGGGTACACGTTGACCATTGTCCATTCATTTTAAAATTCGGTCATGCAGCACTATTTTCCATCATCAAATTTCTCCGAGAATATTGGAAAAGTTTTCAGGCTCTCACAATGTCCATTTTCCCCTGACCTTTTTTCCCTTCGTCCTAAAAAAGCGCAGCAATTTCCGTGCCATTTCTTGACCATTTTTCACTTTGAGTTCGGCTGTTTTGGACCCTGGCTGTCAAGCAATATAAATTCTGTCAATATTGTTGTCAGTTTTCTATCTATCAATTTAATTTCAGATATGACAGTCAGAAATCGCATTGCCCTTCGAACCCGCACTCAAACACACTTCAACAATGTTGTTTTTTATTTCGCACTTTTCTAGCATTTTTTTTTTTTTTGCATGGAGAGAAAGTGAAAATGATAGACAGTTTATCGATTTTGCTGAGTTGCATGTTTCTTACACATTTTACGCCCGTGTTACTTGTTTGTTCTTATTTTTTTTTTTTACAATCTGAACGAAATGCCCCAATTTCACTTCCGATACGTGAACGAGTTGCTATAGCATCTGTTAAACTTGAAATGTGCCTGCCATGTTGCATCTATAATAAATTAGCATCAAGCGCTAACGTGTTTGTCATCCAGTCATTTTAGAAAACTCAAATAGATGCAGCATGCTGCGCATTATTTGATAAATTCTAATAGATTGCCGATTTGTACAAAGTAATCTGTACATTCATCGATGGAAAATAAACGTACACAAAAACAACGTTTGTATGGGGTTTTCTACACTGCAAATGAAAACATCTTAAAAACTGTCCGCGAAATAAGACGTTATGATGCATCTTAAGAAATTTAACTTAAATTA
>JAQGCC010002021.1:0-20275 GCA_034698905.1 Xestoiulus laeticollis | reverse complement strand
GCATCGTCTGATTTCGGCAGAACACACATTATTCAGCTTCCCCCTTCAAACAAATAACTTTTATCTGTTTACATTTTATAATAACTTATTCGTTTGGAATATATTTCTAGGGTCGGTATTAGCTGGACCACCCTGTATACTAAAATAGTTTTATGCTGTGTTTAAAAATTGAAATTTAACATAAAATTGTCTTACCTATGCTTATTTTCACCCGTTTTTACCCGATTGTGGCAATTAGGAATGCGCGAGCACGAGCACAAGGTTCCAAAAAATTCATGCAGCGTATATTTGGTCCTTGTCTGCTATAGGGATGTGTGACTTTTGGCTCGCCAAAGATCAAAAAGAGGCAGAATTTGCTGCTCGCATCACAGCCAGCGCACTCAACATGTGCAGGCGAGAACGTCATGTTATACATGTATAATAAGATATCATAAATATGTTTTGAGCTCAGCGCATGTGATTTACGTCCAGTGTGTAGGGGGCTTAAGTTTCAAACTTTGGATCTGCATTGTGAGTGCGTCAAAAGAAAATGGCTGCATTTTTTAGACTACTCTTATTCAGGCTGTCAAAAAATGGGATTTCCTGTTTTTAAAGGATTCCAAACTACATAGAAATAGATATAAAACTGCATATGCATGGAATATAATTGCGGAAAAATAAGGATGCTAAAATGATAAGTAAATATCATGATTGTCCTATATTGTGTACCACGTGACAGTCATAATGGAATGGTATGGATTTGGGATTGTTGTGGTAACCCTTACCCATTACCAATCATACAAGAATCCATTGGAAACTTTTTAGCGTTATCTTTAGAATTTTAAGTACATTTTATGTAAATTTATCGAGTTTTCTTCCCTTTCTCGTTCATTTGGCTAGTTCAATGGCTAATTCTATATTTGATGATAGAACAGCGATAAACGGCAGATGTTGCTTATATGCTACGTTTTTAATATTTAACATGAAAATATTAAATCTATAAGTAACATCTGCGGGCTTATCAGTGTTATATCAACAAATGAGATTTGTAATTTAACATATAGAAGAGGATGGAGATAACTCACTCAGCATGGTACATGTATTTCAGGATAAGTCCCATGTAAAAAATAGGAAAAGCAGCAAACGGAAGAATACACACCAAATTTCTTTAAAAATATAGATTTATTTTTTGTTTTAACATGGGAACTCTGGATAAGTTCAAACCAAACCAGTATACCCCAGGGTTCACAGTTCCGTATATACGGAAACCGTTGGGGTCATTCTCGTCCACTTCGTGGGGGGGCCAATAGGCATCAAAAATCACTGCCCCCATGTAAACAAAAGGGTTAAAAGGCGTTGCATTACCCTAACATTTGAATCCAATTTACACTGGCGTAGGTAGGCCTAATTGGTTTTTTACAACTTTCCCAAACCGTAAAACGAAGCGCTTAAAACCGTATTTAACGAATAAAATGCTATGCTATGAATGAAAGGGTGGTGGGGGTGGAAGCCATTAAGATCCAGGTGCGGTTAAATTATACTAATTTATGGCCGGTGATCCAGACACATGACCCACAAGTGGCCAATTTATTAGATTCGCTCCGTGACTCAATTCCTCTAGGTGCAAATAAATTTAAGGAAAGGATGGGCGCATCCCATAACTATGCAATGCCACGAGATTTAGATGGTCAGATCTTCTCAAATTTAGATTAAAAAACTAGGCTACAGACTAATCCCAAACTGCAGCTGCCATAAAGCCCTCTTTTCGTCAGATGTCGTAAATCTTAACCCGGCCACCATCACCTTCGTGCTCTATAATCTAAGGTCAACCGACGGCAATATTTTCAAATTAAATATATTCAGAAACTTGATGTATAATACTCCGAGAAATCGTGTCTGGCAACCCTAAGGCTCGATCATATGCCTACACCATAGACGGTCCCCATGTTTTGCTTTTAATTACATGTTGTAGAGATTGGCTTAATTGACGATTTATTTTCGACAAATTTGACAGGATTTACATCCGCGTTCTGCGAAATTTTCATAAATTTTGGAGAAAATTAATGCATTGCATTGTATATATACATAAAAAATTTGTTTGAAAAGTTTGTGGCCTATTCAACGTGTAGCTTGTATCTATGCCAAGCCACGAACTTTTCAAACAGTTCCAAGGCATGTTTTTGTACGCATATGCTATTTATTTTTAATAAGTAAATATGAAAATGTGTGTAATTCAGAACATTCGATTTTAAGTTCCATTTCAAATTGTTTCTACACTTAATTATTCGTATTACACTTCATATAGTAAACATCCAAAAACTGTTTGAAAAGTTTGCAACCTGTTTTACGTGTTGTTTGTAACTATGGAAAGCCACGATCTTTTCAAACACCTTATAGTGGCAATTTTTAGACACGTTTTTTGATATTATTCACAATAATTAATGATGATAAGTTGTGCAATTCAGTATGCTTGATTTCAAGTTCATTTATACACATAGTTATCTATGACAAGCCACGAACTTTTCATACACCTCGTAACACACAGTTTTTACTTATACATGTACGTGTATTTTTATTTATGTTATTTTTGACAAGTAAATATGAAAATACGCTTAATTCAAAATGACGTTTGATTTCACGTCCCATTTCAAACTATTTTCACAATTAGTTACTCGCATTATACACTTCATATAAAATTTATAAACATGTGCATGCACACTTGTAATAGCCTATACATGCACATGCACATGCGATGACTGTTTGAAAAGTTCGTGCCCTAGTCATCATGTAGCTTGTATCTAGGTGAAGCCACGAACTTTTCAAACATCTAGCGAGGCAGTCTTTTTTACTTATATTTTCATTAATGTTATTTTTAACAAGTAAATATAAAAACACGTAATTCAAAACAACGTTTGATTTCACGTTATACAGTATTTATAAAGTAAACCGATAAAAGTACTTTTTATTGTTTTATTTTTATTATTTTATTTAAAAAGTAAACATTTTACTTTTACTTTTTAAATATTCGGTGGCTTTACATCTATTTTTCTCATTGCAAATCACCAAAAAGTAATTAAAGTACGAAATACAAAAAGTGGGTTATTTCCTGTATAAAGACAAATGCGGTTACCCATATTGTTCAAATAACTCTCTATCGTTTACATTTCATTTTGATGAAGTGGAAGGCAATTGCTTTTAATTGCTGGGTTTGTAGCCATGAATGTCGTCCTTAAATCTGACCCGTGCATTTTGTATATGGCAAAAAAGTAGACAAGGACTTTTCCAAACTATGACGTACATTTAGATGTTGTAAATTTCAGGAAATGCACCCTCGCTATCAGTGTGTCATTAAGCCATCCAGGCCTCGTTTTAATTTCACCAAAAAATGTTGCCAATTAAGCGTCTAGTTTTCCTTGTCCTTAAGTCCGCCATTAATCATAGGCCTACTTTTTTATAATGACTTTTTTTAATAACTAGATGTTGAAGGTATTTTGAAATGCAACTCCTAAAACCGCATTGACGCCAAACTTGACATTAAACAAATATTTAGACCCCAAACGATAATTTCGCATTGAAACATTATAGGTCACAAAAAGTGGGGGTCTGGGAATACCGGATATTTTTGGCAAAATTTCGTTCAATGGTATATCCTCTCAATGCGGTTTTCGCGGGTTCAAATCACCCCGAAATATATAGTAAAATTTTCTCTAATTTCCCTCGAGATGTAAACAAGATGGCTTTACTAAAATTAGCCGAAATCCATGCCCCTTTTTCCCAAAATGCGTGAGTGTATGACGTCATATGCTACATCTTGCATGCATATCCAGAATGAAAATAGCATTGCCGGTGGTTGTGCCAAAAGGGAATTTTAGCATAGGCTATATTGATAATAATGGGTTCTTTCCAGAAATAAATACGTGGGGTAGAAAATCCGAAAATATGCTTTTTATGCTTGTAAAAAATTATAAATAACAGCTGGGATTAAGAGCTCCAGGTCAAACCAACTATAGTTTAAACTTGTTAAAAGAATTTATCCTGTCCATTCTGAATTTTAAAAAATATGACAATATATGTCTCGTTGCTCATAAAATTGCCTCGAAATGTAATTAACAACTTTCAGCAAATCACCAGGTTGTCTTCAACTTGGGATCACACACTCCCATTAAAAATCTCCACTTGTCATACCTGAATTAGAAATCCCAACTAATTAACATATGCTTTTCAGAATGAATCCCTTTTCCCTGACAATTCCAGGTTTATTAAAACACTGTTTTATATCGATTTGCCTACAGCTCAATTTTTATATGGCTGTAAATAAGCAAACTGAGCACAGTAAAATCTGGTAACTACCTCCCCATATGCAAAAAAATACATTTCCATATGCATTTAGATTGATACACTTTTAGCATTTGGGAATACATTTCAAATGCATTTAAGGCAAATTTTTATCAGCATGTTTTGGTCAGAAAAATTCCAGGACAAATTTTAAAAATTTCTTGACTTTCCAAGTTTTTCAAATTCCCTGAGATTCAAGGTTTTTCCAGGAACCAGTAAGAGTTAATAGTGAGTTGTGGTTGAAAAGTCGGCTTTAGATCATGAGTTTAAAATTATACAATGAAACCATTAATTATAGTCCCATTGTAGTTAAATCAGTTATTTTTAGAAACTTAAATTTAACGAATTGAATTAGGACCCTATATTTCATTAAAAATCTTCTTCCCATACAAGATTACATTGTGATTGGCCTATCATTTCCGATTAATTATTGGACACCAATTCAATGCAAGTGCAATATGCGACCAATCTTGCACTCGAGTCCGATTACATTCAAGTGCAGCTCTTTGGGTGTCTGAATTGAAATGAAATTAGCGAAGAAAATCGATTCAAATTAAGGTTAGATGTCCAAATGTCCAAATTGAATCAGTCAAAACAAAGTCTGTAAAGACGAAAATTTATTTGAAAGGAAATGAAGCGTTGCATTATTCTGGAGGCCTGATAGTGGGTGTGTCTGGCAACCAAAGTTGATGTAACAAGACTTGAGTCTAAATCTTCCATCGTCTAATTAGCTATTAAATCAAGCTTTAAGTTTAGGTCACTCGACTCGTTAGAGATTCTGGATTGAACCATCTTAACAAACAATGACCCTAAACTGCAATGCTGAATCTCTTGACTTATGTGAATAATGATTGGCATTGCACTGCCACAGCAAATGTGAAGGTCTATTTTCCGACTTTTTCAGAATGAATCACTGCCTGACTACAGTGAAACCTGTGAATAGCGCACCAGCTTGGGACAGAACCATGGGATGCGCTACTTGGAGGGATATGCTATATGAAGGTTCAGCTAAAGTGATGATTACACACCCACGGGTATATACATGTACACAATCATGTACGTGTACATGCTGTACATGTTTATAACTGTACACGTGTACATGCTGTACATTTTTACAACTGTATACACGTGTACATGCTGTACATTTTTACAACTGTATACACGTGTACATACTGTACATTTTTACAACTGTATACACGTGTACATGCTGTACATTTTTACAACTGTATACACGTGTACATGCTGTACATTTTTACAACTGTACACGTGTACATGCTGTACATTTTTACAACTGTACACGTGTACATGCTGCACATTTTTACAACTGTACACGATTACTTGTACATGCTGTACATAATTAATGTATATCAGTACATGTTTACAACTGTACACATCATGGACGTATTCATGCTGTACATAATTATATCAGTACAAGTTAACAACTGTATACATCATGGACGTATTCATGCTTTACATAATTATACAGTATCAGTACATGTTTACAACTGTATACATCATGGACGTGTACAACTGTACATGCTATACACTGTACATATACAAATGCAAACATATGTAAAACATGCTGTAAATATTACCATAATTAAGATGCACAAAGAAAGATATTGCATTTTTAATGTTTTTAACATAAACAAAACCGAAAAAAATTGCTTTGGCGTACGCTCTTAGCAGGTAAAATCGTGATACGCTAATAGGTAATACGCTATATAAAGGTACGTTTGTTATATAAAATCGATCCGTGCCGACTGTTAGGTTGCGCTACTTCCAGGTAGTACGCTTTATGGAGGGCCCTTATTCACTATATTCCCGGTCTATATAGAATTTCTCTAACAATTCCAGGTTTTCCAGGGTACCGTATATATAGTGGGAACCATATCTAGACAAACTGAATTGCAGTTATACATATACATTTCCATGCAAAATGTTTGCTTACAGACTTGGTAAGATTAAATGCTGGTAAGCTTAACATAATAGGGTACCAATAAGGGGTGGTTAATCCTTAAATGTTTGAATGGGAGTTTGGACAATGCGTGCGGATTTTGAACTACATGTACATTTCTTATAAGCTGGCGTGTTATGGGATGAAACGATTTGTAAAGCACATGTACCTTTTGCGCAGAAAAATAAGAAATAGAGAAATACATGGGTATACATTTTACTACATTTAAAGGCTTTCAAGAAATGTATAAAAGGTATACGATTCTTACGAGTCTTTTTAACCTGAAATTTATTCCTTGAATAGCTTTACAGAATAAGCAGTGTTATGGCTAAATCAACTGGAAAATCAGGGATATCTGATTATTCGCTCGACTGATTTTCAAAACTGAAATCCTATACTTTATTCCAAAAAAAAATGTCTTTTACAGATTTATTCATACGACTTCAAAAATTCAAAAAACCTGCTGCATCAATTGCTGCAAATATGCACCAAACTGAAAACGTTTCTTAAATGTTTTTCATCAAAATCGTGACTTGACAACAAAAATGCAAAAATCAAAATACATGTAGTAAAACTTGAAATTTTTATTGTTAGTTATACCATAACTAAAAAAAAATTACGACACTGAAAGCATTGCTGCAATAAGCAGATTATCTTTAACCAATTCGCTATTAGGTTAAATGAGATGCTGTATACATGTACATGTATACAAACAATGTCATACATTGTACTCAGGGTTCCTAGAGACCTGAATAATTTAGAACTAACATAAATTATACATTTGTTTTCACAAATTCAGTTATTAGTTATAAGTGAAGAGATGGCACATGCAGTCATCCATCCTTATTTAAATATAGAGAATTCCACTTTTGATTAATTTTAACATAATTTGACATAAAAATACAATAGAAATTACATTATGTGTACACGTTTTAAGCTAAAAATTGCATATTTGAAAACAGTTGCTTTGTGGAATGACAAAAAGTTGTTAGGCATATTGCCATACTTAAATCAGTCATCATGATGATCAGGGCAATTTTGCTTAAAACTGGAAAAATCAAATTTAAATTCTTCAAATTTCCAGTACCTCATGCAATAGGCCAATTAATAGAAAATGTTATGTGGTGAATGCCCAATCCTTTGATAAAAAAGTAACATATGTTACAAACAAGTAGCATATATTCAAGCTCTAAAGCTATGTTGAGCTTCTTGCATTATATGTGTTAAAGAAATGGCGTGCATCTTGCTTTAAATGTCCACAGTTTGAGGGTTAATCACTTCAATCAACCTCCAAAAATCACAAAGTGTACCGCAACATTTCACAAAGGTAGTGTTACTTACAGAACATGGGATTATTTAGGGTGCAGGTAAGATAGTGTTGCAAAGCATAAGGTCATGGTGTTGCCCGGATTAAGGGGGCAGTTTTAAGGCATACTGAATGGTGTGAAGTCGGGGCATCGAAGCATGGCTTTTTTTGACAACTCATTTGTGGGATGCAACAGGGTGGTAACTCAGTCCCTTACAAGTCGGAGGAATTAGTCGATGGTTAGTAGTGATAAGCAAAGGATTAGTGGATTACCCCCCTTAAGTTGTAATCCAAGAATAGCAAAATGCACCTAACAAAATAAAGTTTTTGCTTCCTGGATGGTACAAAATAAGGGAATGTAATTGTCTTCAATGGTTGCAAACCACTGAGTAACAATTTTTTTTTGTGTGGATTTTAATATATGTGCCGAATGCTAACGACCTTACAAATCAATTAACGAGTAAAGCGGCGGCGACATGCTTAAGAAACGCATTGTGCAGAGTTGCATTTGTCATTGTGATGTACTGCTAACACACGAAAAAACTCACAACGAAAAGAAAACAATTAGTCGTTGCACGGATAAGCAAATTTCTTTTGAAGCTTTAACCTCATTAATTTTCTTCTAGTTAAAAAATTCTCACGTTGGAAATTGCATGCCCAAGACGTGCAAGATGGGATTTTAGAGGGATTGTCAGGCTTACTTTAATCTTAACGAGAACGATAAACACACTATTACGCATGCGCATCAATAAGTTATGCGCCGTAATAGTCGTTATGCTCCTCAAAGACGTTGTGTTATCATGTTAAACTAATGAAATTGTCGTCTGCCATCAACCACAAACTCATTAATGTCGTCTCCACGCATGCGCAGTGGCAAAAAACCAAAAAAAAAAGTGCTGCCAATGTCGACAAGATTAAAGGAAACCTGCGCAATCCCTCTATTAACTTCCACCTCTCCTTTTTTGCCACATACATGTATAGTGGTGGTATTCAGTATTATACCGACAAGTAAAGATGTTAAACTTTATGAATTGCCCTTGAATGGGGAGGTTAGAGGGCCTTTACAACTATCCCTTTCATACCGAGATAAGAGATTTGACTCACTGGACATAAAAAGACTAAGATCAGTTTTTACGTCTTCAAGTATCAAAAATTAATTGTCAGTAATTTCCCTAAGTAACATGCATGTTCAAAATGAATTTACATATGTATGCACTATGCACTGTCTCGTATACAGTGTATATTGAATTTTTAGTTGTTTTTTTTTTATAAAAAAACTCATCAAGTTCATCAAGTCTTCAGAAGATTGTAATTTAAGGAATATAAAATTTCATTGAAGGAGAAGAAAGCTTATGGTCACGAATTCTATCTTGTCTTGGACAAAATAAAAATACACATTGTTCTGAATTTTGACGTTGGTGAAATTTAGAGGTTAAATGTCTCAGTCATAACGTAACGACGCCTAATTTACATCACGTGTTCAGTGGTCATGTTGTTACGGCGCTTCAATTAAATACCATTCAGAAATTTTATTTTTTTTAATTTTATTTTTCGTTTACAAAAATGTTTTATCCCCTAAAATGTGGCGAGGAAATATTTTATTCAATTGACATCTATTTTACCAGATATGATTTTTATTTCGTCTAAGATAGAAGTCGTGACTGGTAATACTTTATAAATACAGTGTAGTACTGTTTGTACATACATGACGCTAAAATTTCTCTAACAAAAATATACAAGTATACTGTATTTTGTGTCTGGAACAGTGACGTTTCGTTTTTTCCTGATATTTTTGAGAACAAAATCCTATAGCTGCTCAGACGGCCCACGTTGGAAAGTGTGAACTTTCAAATTGAGTTCAAATCGAGTGGTTATTACAAAGCTGAATGAAATTAATTGATATTTTTAATTAAGCAATACCGACGAAATAAATTAAAGATGACGATTCGTTTCTTAGCGAATATTATTCGTGACATTCACTTCCGTATAAATTAGTCAACCTGTGTGACTTAAAATACAAAAACAGTTACTGTACAACATAAAAGATCACGACCCTACAACCGAAAAGCACAGATGGGGTCACGGTGTTCATAAAGTCGATAATTAATGTCAAGGATTAATTCATTTGAAAACTAAACCAATTGGGAGTATTTATTAGGTTATTGTGTAATGGGTTTATAGTGTCCCGAACAAACATAAACCTGGACCATCAATATGGCAACTTTGATTTTGAACTATGACCTCTATTGAGTGTCACCTCCTAACTTTTCTATCACCTAATTCGTTCAACGATGAGGCCGGAATTAATCAAAGCAACAATTATTTTAGCGTTGATTAATATCGTGTGTTCTATTCATTAACACGATATATGGCACTGCTAAATGCATTGTGCATTATATTTGGCACTGGCAGCATCACGCCAACATGCATACATACACAGTTTTTATAAAAAAAGTATAAGATATGGCAGACTTAGCCAGCCCTACATCCATCAAATTGGAGAATTTCCCATCTTATTTTAAGATCATTTTACTTAAAAAACAGAAATTCACATTTCTGTAAAACCAAAAATAAAACGAAAGTTTTGTCGAAACAATTATTAGCCAATTAAAATTAGTTATGATTTTTAATTCAGATATGGCAAGGGAAACTTTTAATAGTAGTTTGAGTGATCTAAAGTGGAAGCGGTCATTTGCTACGGAGGCTTGAGTGGGCAGGCCGAGCTTGTGATATTCTGTATTTTGGCGCCAATCTATGGCGCTTCATCTAAATTCGTAGTGACGAAGGCTCCTCTCAGCCTCCGTCCCTGCGAATTAAGCCAAATTTGGCTATAATACCTGATTCCCACTGGACGGAATCAATTCTGCTGGCATCTTCTGCTGGTAGCAAAAAAAATTGATTGTGTGTCAACTTCTATCTCAGTATAGCAGGTTTTCAATTGCAGTGCGCATGCGCACAGCGAGTAGATCGCTACTTTCCGTCCAGTGGGAATCAGGCATTGATGGGATAAGATTTCGCAACGTGAGCGCAGCTATTGCTAAATTGTGTTCTGAAATGTTGTCTTTGATTAGCAAAATAAGGTGTCATACACATTGCCATATTTTTAAAAAAAATTTCAGTCGTCATGAGCATGGGCAGGGGAAAACTGTTTTAAAAACTGGAAAAGTCATAGAAGTTGAAAATTTCATTTCAGGAGGAACTTTGTGACCTTTATTGTAATGCTTGTATCCGGCTACTTGATTTTCACATCAGCTATAATTCCTTACACATTTTGTGCCAACACCCTCTTATTTTCCACGAAATGAACCTGTGTCAAAAGTTGCACTAAACAACAGCACTTTACTAACACGTACGTCTTTTAAACGGCTAAAGGTAGGGAGTAACGTAACATCGTGTTTAATTAGTACAACAGATAAATACCGTGAAGGTAAATTTGTGAGACAAATGGTATTGAGAGGGCAGAGGCCTAATGGCTGCGTGCAACCCACCCATCCTTAACTTCCAACAACAATTAACAGAAGTTGCTTTTATTTTAAGTGAACTTAATTCATGTTGGCCTACATTTGCCCTGTTGAACATCTTTTGTTATTATGTATTTTTTCCCATTATTTCAATGGAGAAGCCCCATGTAAAAAGTGCTAAGCACACATGGATTTGAGTGCAAAAGGCGTTTTTCTATACACGAACTTAAACATTTACCATCTTAAGCAAATTTAGTTAGATTGCACATTTGTGCTCCCATCATCCCCTCTTCCAATGTCTGTGTTTAATGGGCGTATGTGATGTAGTTTTTACTTGCACCACATCACTATTGGTGCAGTTGGTGTTCTATAGAACATAGTTTTTAAAACTTGCAGCTTAATAAAGCTATAGCAACAATTTAGTTAAGCCCAAACCTATAATGAAAATACAGGACTCATAAAATATGGATTTTAAAAACGTATATTTCAGTTGACATTTAATGTTGCTAAGAAATGAGTATAATTCGTCTCACATGTAGCCATGGCCTAAAATGCATACACGGATAACATTGTCAAAAACACGTTTCTAACACGACTCTTGCATGAAAACGTGTTGGAATGCTCGACGTATAATACCATTTCCACTGTCCACACTATATCTACACTATAGACAAGACTACACTCTAAAACGCTTTATGATTAAGAAACTTTGGAGATTCAATCGACTACTACAATGACGGAAACATAAGATATAATATTGTAATATATAGAACCTAAAGATTACATCTATTTACTAAAACTTTCTGAACACCTGTGGCGTGTCATCAGGGGCATGTAGCAGGCATGGACCACTTAGTGAAAAGCATGTGATTGTGGTGATACCCACAATATTCCCCTATGTGTAAACAATAACAATCCTTTCACATTTAGCCTTCTATATAACCCACAATGTCACATTTCTGAGGATTTTATAAGTACGACGAAAAGTCAAAAGAAAGCATTTGAAATTGCATATTAAGCCGTAATTAGTGCACTTTTCTAAAATGAATTCCAGGAAAACTTCCGAAAATCTTTTGTAAGGAAAATCGTGAGGAAAGGTCGCCAACTGCGGATTAGAGAAATGTTGCATGGGAATTTATAAAAGGAAGCCTGTTTGCACCATTTAAACGCGTACCTAAAAGCGTCTTTTGGGTCTTCTTCAAATCCCCCCAGCCGAGATGTTATGTACCAACAACAACAAAAAAAGATTAATTATTCGGACGAAATTGGCAAAGCCCCATGTTTGGCTGGTTGTAAAAGGATTTGCTTCATGGACAACACGAGAAAGTTTTCAAAAACATAAAAGCGCCATCACCTGAATCAAAACGTGAGAAATGTTAAAAGAAACATGGACAAAACGTTAACCATTTCACATAATCAAAGAAAGGCTTATAGGATTAATTTAAATCACGGGCAGGGCATTAAAAATAAATGGAAGGGATTGCACTATTTTAAATGTGAGCTTTTTTTGCTGAGCATTCTTCCCGTGCATAATAACAATTAAATAATTTGTTCTGTTTTGTAAAATCTTAGAAGGAGAATTCAAACATTTTGTTACTTTAATGTTCAGTAACATGAAAAAGAATTACTATGCCTCAACCTATACCATTCCTACTCGTATACTTAAACCATTTCACAGTACAGTGAAACCTGTGAATAAGCGCCCTCCACATATCGTACTACCTGGAAGTAGCGTGCCCTAACGGATCGATTTTATAGAACAAATTTACCTTTATATAGCGTGTTACCTGCGAAACGCGACTTGCCCACTCATTTCCTTGGACAGAATCACGATTTTTCTTTGTGCATCTAATTATGGTAATATTTACAGCATGCACATGTACATGTTTGCATTTCTATTTACATGTTTACATGTTTACATTTGTATACACGTACATGATGTGTACAGTTGAATACATGTACACATCTACATGATGTGTACAGTTGAATACATGTACACATATACATGATGTGCACAGTTGAATACATGTACACATATACATGATGTGCACAGTTGAATACATGTACACATATACATGATGTGTACAGTTGAATACATGTACACGTACATGATGTGTACAGTTGAATAGTATACATTTGTGCATGATGTATATAATTGTACATGTATATACCCGTGGGTACGGGGCATCACTTTAGCTCAACTTACATATAGCATATCCTTTCAAGTAGCACACCCCATGGTTCGGTCCCAAGCGGGTGCGCTATTCGCAGGTTTCACTGTAACACTTCTTGCCATAATAGAAAAAGTATTTTAGGAAATTTTGATCGTTTGTAAATTTTAAAAAATCTTGTTCGTTTGCACAAAAAAAAAAAACTTTTATAAACAATTGAAAGAACCAAGCTTCTGTGATAATTCAGCAAACACGCACATTCACAAAACAAATTTAAAATGTGTTAATTTACACAGGTTGGACAAGGAGGAGGGGATAATAGGAGTATGGTTTACCAAAATTTGTACCATAGATTTAACGATATCTCCATAAAGGTCATGTGGACATCCAACAACATCCCATATGCATCTCCCCGGAAGTCAATTTTTAAATGTCACCCCAGCGTCCCAAAAGTAGCAAAAGTGGCGCCATCTACAGGTAACGGGTTTCGCCCCCCTCTCCCTCACGCGGACCATTGTGTAATATTTTCAAGGAATTACTTAAGAGGATTTCAGGAAGAGATGATCCAACATCATTTTGACCCCATAAAACTCTACCAAAGATCTTCCTTCTCTGTTGGATATAAAGTCGTATACTATATACTGGTTTCCCCCCACAAAACCAGAGTCTCCACTAAATGGATTTGATCACATTGAAATAACAATGCCCCTTCTTCCGCTTTCAAAAATAATGAAAATAGTGTATAAAAAAGGGCAATTGTCTTAAGTGATTATATTATCGCGTAATGGCCCGCCTGCATTTTTCCTACATCGAGGTTAATCTTCAATAACTAACTCTCAAACGGAGAGGTCGTGGCCAGGTACCCCCCAAAAATTTTGTGGAAAAAAAATTATATACAATGCTGTCAAAATTAATGATTTACAAAGAAGGGAAAAAGCACAATGACACCTTGGGACTCGAACCCAGAATCTAGGAATTAAGGGTATCCATTAAGAATTTTTTTTTTTGAAATTTTAAATTACCGGTAGTGGATATATTGCGGATTAAATCGTGACATGCTTTTAAGGGGTGATATGCCATGAGTGGGGCGTGAATTTCATAGAAAATATACTACATAATTCAGGCGGCAATACTCGTGTGTGGCCTCACGTCACACTTTTCTGATAAAAAACGACTTAAAATCTCATTGTTTTTCAGTTAATAAAGTAACAGCTGCGGTCTACTAAATTAATCTGATAATGATTGCATCTAAAAAATCAAAATGGATGTATGGGTCAATATTTTGGATCGAAGATTTACGATCATATTGCATTTGGGGTTACTACTTATTAACTAACGTCTATAGGATTTACGATCTATTATGTTGTTATAGGAACATTAATTCGCCATCGGCTGATTAACAAAAAAAAATCGTATACAGTAGAACCTGTCTAAAATAATACTCTTGGGACCAGGCATGAACATAATTTTAGACAGGTTCATCAGTGTCAGTTGCAAAATAGTGAATTTCTCCGTTTTTCAATCCTTATACACTGTACATGCATGTGTAAATACAGTGTACTCTATATACAGTACATGTACAAAACTTGTAGTTACATGTATTAGGTATCACAAGCAAAGTTCAATTATCCTGCTTCTACCTGTCATTTTTGTTTACATGTTTGATATTTTTTGCAGTTCCATTGTTGACATTCCCTTTAAAAACAATTGGGACCATTAAATATCATTTTATGGAGGTTTATTATTTCATATATGGGTCCCAAGTCGGGACTGGAAATTTTTTTATTTTAGAGAGGATATTATGTTACACAATATTATCTTAGATAGGACCTACTGTATATGCGATAAATACACTTTTATATTACCAGACAACATAAGCAATTATTATGATATCAATTTTTAAGAGAAATTGTAAAATTACTTAGTGACGAAAATTTCAACTAAGCTTTTACATGTACTGTATGCCACTGAACCTATTTAAAAAAAAATATTTGTATATACTTTTTTAAATGCTTATAAAGCTGCTTGAAACATTTTCAACATTATATACTGTACATTGTGGGTTATGCAAACGCTAAGAACCTAGAATGAAATACTTAAAAACGAAATTTATTACAATGAAATTGCCTAATCCAAATTCATTCCCAATCCTATAAAAAATCAGGAAGTAAATTTCAGTTTTACCCAGATTTGAATGATATAAAATCTTCGACTTTATGGCGACCTTTATAAGTATTATTTTTGTTTATCAAATTGGCATTGAAAAAACGAGATAGTGATGCGGAAGTGACCAGTCAGACCTACTGGTTTCATGGCGACAAACTAGAAATGTCTCCAAAAAATGGGTGGCCTTGTAATTTTCCCATAAATCTTGAAAAGTGCACCTATTTTTTAGTTAAAAAATAGGGATCAAAAGGGTTTTGTTATGACATTACCCATCCTCGACTGTCGGCATATAATTAATTGCCATCGATTATCATAATTTTTTGAAAAAGACGAGGGTCACAAAAAGAATATATGAGGGATAAGGTCAGTAATATGTTCAGGGTAAAATTGGGGTACCCTAAAAAATTATTTTTTTCCAGATACATATACATACAATGTACGTACATGTGTATAAAGGATACAAAACGCTGCTGACCTCATAGTCTCTTTCGGACATAGGTCATTTGAATTCGGACTTAATTCCATTAAGCATTAAAAGCTAAATGCAAACCCCAGGGGTTATGCTGGTAAAAAAACCATTTTCAATTAAAATTATTCCGAAATTCGCGATCTTCAAAGAATTAGGTTGACAGCCATGATTTGAGAAGTCTGCGGGGGATTTAATTTAAAAAAAAAAAACACATTCACAGTTAACCTAATAATTTACACATATAGCTAAGGTGTTGGCTTGATTTAATAAGCTTTTCAGCATCACGTTGTATACAAAATGATGAATTTCCACCAACATTAAATTGGTATATTTTTGTCAGAAAATTCAGCGTGTATTTACACGTACTATATATTTCACTCTTCTAAAGTTTATTTTAAGACGAAATGCAATACGTGCTTTGAATTGACGATTTGGAAAATTTGAGTATAGTTTTGCTATCACTCAAGCTTTCATATATACTAAACCAGGGAAAACATAATTCAAATAGGCAATTTTTCAATTTTTTTTAAACGTTATAAGCCTTTCCACCAATTTTGTAATAAGGGCATTGCTTGGGTTTGGCATATATGATTAATAATATAGTTTACAAGAGAGAGAAATATGGCCTTAGCCTATTCGAAACACGTGTTAACCCATTTTGGAGTTGCCAAAAATAATCAGAGTGTTTTGATTCCTATTTATTGGGCATAATGTTCAAGGAAACATCAGCATATAACATAGCTAAAGTTTCAAAGGGAATTTTATAGACATGTATACAAATCTGTGGCAAATTGGGAAATATACTTGAATTATTAACAACTCAAAAAGTTAAGGAATTATTCTTGAAATATACGTGTCAAACACTAGTTGATGCTAGAATTTCCAGATGACTATGGACATTTCTGATAATCTGATATAAAATATACTATAGATCTTTCAAACGATATAAAGTTTATTAGTAGAAGTACTAACTTTTTGCATTACCCTTGCAGTTTTGTATGCTTTTAATAAATACGTTATACATATATAAGATACCCCTTCAGTCATGAATTAATAATTATTTTAAATTAATTAATTAATGAATTTGGTGGTTACAATTGTAGCATAGTAAGTTGTATTCACTGTTAAAGTGCCATATTTAATGGGATAATATAAGCAATTTATAAATCTTACAATGTTTCGTGAAATGTATCATAATTTCTAATAATTATCACGAGATTTCCAATTTTTATCACTAGTGAGGTTTGCTTTATAAGTTATGCAGATATTAAGTTTGCAAGTTTCAAATATTTTTGCTTAATATACATGCATAAAAAAGTATAGTAGGCTTACATATAAGTATAAGTATACATAAGCATACATGCATATACATATAAATATGCACTATAAATTACTTACCAAATATAGTAAAACTTGCTATAAAATGGCTAAATTCGATCCCTTTAAATACAGGTGGTCCCTCTTATAAAGAATTTTAAATATTAAAACATACATGTATGCACAAAAACTAATTTATGAAAAGTGATCGCTTTACCAAGTTTTACTGACATGTATACATTATATAATTGTTTACAGAATTTTGTCTGGAACATTGGTCTTGTGAGGTGGTCTTTGAAAATTTGAGGCATATGGACTCTGAAATCTTTGAACTTTGGACCATGTTAGACAAGTGGTAAAAACTGAGCCCACTGTAAAGCTTCACATTATTCAAACACTAATCAAGTATCAGAACATGTCGTTAACCCAACCTATTTTAAGCTAAGTTTACCATTAGGACAACCCATCGTGGTTTAATGGCCGAAAATCAATTTTCTCATACCTTGTAAACATAAACATTGTTAGAAAAACTCACTGAATCCAATGTTGTTTCTTGTTTTTATGCTATAGCTAGACAATAATCTCGAGCGTATCTCATTTATATAAATGATGCGCGACGTGTAACACCACGATGTGATCCGAATAATATTAGCATTTAGCACTTCGGGGTTCAGCCGGGTGCAAGTTAAAGCTTATTAAGATCTTAAACTAAGATTAGTAAAATAGGATTTCAGTTAGATTTGACCGGGAGTGCATGAGCACATCACTCATGCAACTTAAACTGATTACAACCTGTTGACAGGAAGCGCTGCAAAAATAATCCGGGAATAGGAAGCTGGCTTGTACTGAACTTTTTTCCCGGAAGTGTTGAAAGCACACATCTTCCCAACCATATTTGTTGATCTACATGGATTTTTTTTTTCATTGGAATTTTTGGTTTTCGATGTCTGGTTTCAAAGTTTTTGCACATGCTCCTATGCTGGTTGCAAAAAAATATACTTAATTGGGATATACTTCCATATACCACTATAGATGACGACTCCCACTTCCCCAAAAGTGTTTGGTTAGGATCATAAAAAATCATTGAGAAAGTTTGTTTGTTTGTTTTCGTTCTTATATAGTATTTTTCTGATCCTAAGATGAATTCAAGTTAGCTATTTGCATAACATTAGGCTTCATCACGCGAGCGCTGTTAAGCACAAGGTGGCAACTCTTTCCACGTAATTAGATATGCGCATGCTCTGTTCATGCGCGCATTTAATTACGCGGGAAAAGCATTGCCGGCTTGTGCTTAACAGCGCTTGTGTGAACGAGGCTATTGTAAATTGTGTTCTAAAACACTTTCTTTGAGCAATGAACAAGAATAGTGGTAATAAAAAACTCACCAAAGAGTAATAATAACAGCCGATTTACTAGTATAAAATAGATAGTTTTTAGTAAAATAGATATTTATGCTGCAGAATATTGTATAACGATCTATTTTACTAAATAGTAAATCAGCTGTTATTGTTACTCGTTGGTTGTGCAAGATTTCTTCGAGATCTTTATTACAATTATGAATTCTCCAGGCTTGATAAACTTTTAAAATGGACAAGAAGTTTGACATATTGCAGTCGTCTAGCTGATCAAGGAAATTCATTTTTAAAAACTGATGGAAAAAGTCAGGGAAATTGAGCATTTCATTTCTGTTTGAATTCTACATGTAGTTAGTGATGACTAAATGTTACATTGTAACTGAATCATGGTCCATTTGTAATAATTGTAAGACATCACCACTCCCCATTTTCTTGAAATATTCAACCAGGTTGCGAGTGAAACAGCAGGGCTTTACTGAAAACCTTGTTAAATATCCAATTATTAATTTGCATTTGTGAAACAAAAACTCGAGACAATGAAAATCGGTTTTTCGGAAGTGGTATTCAGCAGGTGGTCATCATGTTTCCTCTTAGCTACACATCTTATTACGTCCAGTTGCTCAATGGGAAGCCCAAAGAATTCAATTTTCGAGGTCCTGCTAGCATCCCTTAAGTTTCTAACACATTCTGAACACATGTGCTATTTCAGCATCAATTAAAGTTTAAATTTATCGATTGAGCGTGTATTAATGTATCGTATTTTCAACCCAGAACTCATATCACCCCCTACCAATCTCATTTGCAAATCCAATGAATGCCTATACGAAGTTTTGAAGCATGACCTCTGCACAGCTTCCCAATGAACAGTTGACCTATCGCCATCAGGAAGAAGGCATGATTTTGAAAGACAGATTTTTACTGAAAAATAATGGAATCTGTCATGCAGGTTTGCCACGCTGAATGGCAGCTGTTTTTTTATCTTCTCTATCCTTATTCAAGATTTGAGAAGGCATGAAATTCAGTATAAACAGATTGCATTTGAGGTTACAGAATGGCAAACAAACTAGTGTATTAATGCGCAAAACCCGTGAAATTCATGGGCAGGGCGTTGAACTAAAAACGCTGAAAAATGACAATTTTTTACATTTGATATAAGGGCCCGAGGATACAGACGATTACAGATTAAAATTGACTATGAAAAGTTAACTTTTGCAGTCTTTATCACTGACAGGTGAAACGAGGGAGAAATATAGCTTTCCTTGTTCAATTTCTGGAACTGGAAACAAGTAATTAAAATTAGACAAATATTTGAAATAAGGCAGTGAATATTAATGAAATTATTGTTCAGCACCCCTTTGCTGTTTTGGGAAGATTCAATACTTTGACAACTCAACTATATTCAGTATTAAGACCCTCAACTGGTGAGGGCCTTTGGATAGAAAGGTAAACACAACCAACTCGACCATTTGCATTTTATAAGAGCATGCAGACATGTTGCAAACGTCATCAGAGTACAATAGAACTTGTTTCCTTATATTTTGAATTACCATCACAATATTTAAGAATGTAGAGCGGCACAAGCTTTCTTCACTATTTCAGTTGGTTTCTAAAGCCCCGTTCTCACGGAGCCAATAAAGCCGCGACTTTTCTGTCACGATTGCAAACTCCATCGTGCGAACAGATTTTCATGTCACAGTCGCGGTGCCGTGACCGGACTGTCGCATATCAAAAAGTTTTGATATGCGACAGTAATGTCACG
>JAQGCC010002020.1:0-20281 GCA_034698905.1 Xestoiulus laeticollis | reverse complement strand
CAATTTCAAGCCAGTACTTGCTGGCTACATTAAAAGGTTTTACGCGAAAAACAATGTTTTTTAATACTGTATTATTTTTCATTTTAATCTATCTTATTTTAGAACATAATCTGTAAAATTCTCAAAAAAGACTATGATAACTCTGTATATAAATTGACAGTACAGAGTATGAGAAATTGATAAATAAGCATACAGCTTTTAGGAGAATAATGGGATTTTGGAACACGTTAATGAGACTAGTGAAATTAAATTATGTGAGGCAATCAATGGTATGAAATCAAAACCCAATAATAAAGGGATTTTATTTAAGATGATAAGAGATCTAAGATTTTATGAGTCTATTCTGATTTATATTCTTACAAAGAAGAAAATGATCAAGTTTTTTTACATTGGAATGTTCCATAATCTCAAAAGCAATGGGATCTCATGGGATCACATTGTTCTACATGCACATGACATTAGATCACAGACACAGAGCTAAAGTCAGTTAACTTATAGCTAAAAAAACATTGATTGTGCATGAATTTTCATTCACCTTTAACCATATTTTCATGGAAATTTTCCCTTTACCACACAACAACGCCCCATTATTCAAATATTAGAAATTTCGTTCAGAAAAAGTTCATAAAACCCATGGGTTTTCTGAACCCCAACCAAAATTCTTAAGGTATCACATGCTATCCATACAAAAATAATGAGCCGAAAGTGAGCGGAAAAATATCGCAGTGCATTTTCTGCAGAAACTAGTATGCAGAATTCTTTAAAACATAAAACATGAGATACAACTTTCCACCATAATTCTGCAGAATTTCTTTCAGATATACATATGCAGAAATTTACACGATGAAAGGTGTTTGCTGCATTTTCCTTTCTTGTAGTTAATTGTCAATATACATTGTACAAATACCATTATGCCTATACCACTTTATATATATAAGGTACCAAATATAATGCCAAGTTATAAGAATATCTCTAACGATTTTTTTTAATTTATAAATTTTAGTTTCTGCAGAAACGCAACATAATAGATTCTGCAGAAATGCATCATAATTGATTTTTACAGAAAAAGCCGCCATAATCCTGCAGAATTATGAAAGATTTTTTTGTATGGACATTAATTGTTCCGCCGCCGTTGCATATTATCCCGGATTTTTATATGCCTACATTCTTGTCTACATGTTCAAAGCCTCGCCTTACGCAATTTCACATCTTGTATAATTTCTTTGCAATGTACATATGCCATCGGTGTGCAAACTAGTCTGGAGTAGGTTTCCCGTCTGTCAACATTTGCCCATAAATTAGCTATATCCGTGTTATTCCAGATAGAATCTAGGTATTTCTGTTTAACATCACTTTTGTCAGCCGCTTGTTCCATGGAATCGCTCTCTCGATAGCATCGTTTGTTTTTAGCTTTTAACCCGCCCTGACGTTTTGCATGTTTTGCACACTATTGCGGATACGTTTAGCTCGTGTTTACATTTTATTGAACGTTTTGGTGTTTAATTCTTGATAAATGGCCCGGGATTCGAGGAATTGTTTTTCTATCTTCTGTTTATTACACGAAGCCCTTCCAATTGGCAAAATAACACCTGATGGTCATACTTTAGATGTATTTGAGTGATTTTTAGCAATTAACATTATTCTTGGGCATGCTGCATTGCTTTGCTATGTCGACTGTTTATATTCCAAAACTCTGTTTGTTTAATTTTGATTAATTTACTAAGTTCTTTGAAATTTGGCTGAATGATGATGGTTTATATGTACATTAACTATAGGTGATCCTAATATTAACACTCATATTGCCACACATTTGATTGCTATTTTATTCTAAAAACTATCATGTACATTATAGTTTTCAAACCAGTTATCAAAGTTATTTAACCAGTTAGAAAGACTTTGTTAATAAATTACATATATCATATTGAGCTTTTCATTATTTCGCCTATATGGCTTAAAAATTGACTTTAAATTTGAAATTTTTATATAAATCATATTTTTTTTTTTTTCAAATGTGGACTTAGTGATTAATAAAAGAATTGACTGAAATATGAATCTACAGGATTCCCATAGACCTGGAATGCCAGGTCATTATACATGCAATGCAATAGAATAAACCAAGAATGGTCAAGGATAAGTCAGGAAATGTCAAGATAAATATACATCGCAAATTACAATTCTGTAGTTTATCCCAACTAGTCAATATATGACACATTCACGCATCATTGCATCCGTAAAAATGGGACAAAAAATTTACAAGAATTTCTTTGAGCTCAAGACAAACAATTGCTGTCATATTGTTATCTTTTTTAATTTTTGGTCGTTATATGATGCTCAAAGAACATTTCTTTTAAACCTGGCAAAGTCAAGAAATTTGACTATAATTCTGGGGGAACTTTTATGTGTAATCTCCACTTGTCCCTCTTTTCTGGTATTCATGGATTCGAGTGCATCTCTAAACCCAGGCACCAGATACGGAAATCACGGTGGTTGCGCGTTGAATTTACAACCATCAGACCTCCTGCAGAACACGTGCCTCAACTTTTGTCCACGAGGGCATTCCAAGAGCAGCTCATCAGTCCGGAGCTGGTTTTCAGGTCTCTCTGGCGAAAGCCACCAAGACGTGCAGGTGTAATCCCATCTCCAAGAGTTCAGATGCTGTCACAAATGGGAAAGAAAGAGGTTGAGAAGGGGGGGGGGGGAGTGAAGGGGGATGCAAGATGACTACGCCCTGTACATAGCTCAGCGACTGCTCCAGGCCATCTCGCTCATGTACCTAGACCTTGTGAAGGACGACGACGACGACGATGGTGAGGGGAGGGGGGGTCAACAGCAGTAAAGGTATGCTGGCCAGGCTTTGTTGCGGGACTGGTATGCGGCTGTTTTACCTGCCTTGCCTATTTAGCTATGCGTCCGACACTGATATCCGTATCCGTGTCTGCAGAATAATTAACAGGGACGAGGTGGTAATCTGACGAGATGGGCTTGACGTATAGCATGGAGTAAGCTATATATATAGGTGAATAACAAGAGCTGTTTTTGGCAAACTTGAGAAACTCATTTCAGAACATGGATTGTTGTGGAACCAACGAGCCACAAGGTTCAATGATTGAATGTGGAAGACCAGTAAATGTGTTGTGAATGACTTGTGGTGCATTCTGAAAAGCTTGTTCTGAAAAGTAGAATGAATGTCATTCGGCGCATTCTGTATGCCAAACAGTACCATACAGTACATTTTGGATTTAATATAATAAATACCATTTCTTACGAATGTCTTGCCCTGCATCGTGATTAATGACTTGTCAGACAGTCTGATTGACTTTATCATGCAATACAATGCATTCTACTATGCATTCTGAATGTCTTATGCCAAATCAGTGCATTGTGAATGTCGTGTATGCATGAAGTGCATTCTGAATGTCGTGTATGTATGCAGTGCATTGTGAATGTCGTGTATGCATTCAGTACATTCTGTATAGGGTCGTCACGTGTAATACAGCTAGTGCATTTTGAAGGACGTCACGTGTCATAAGGTGCGTTCTTAGTATCATGCCATATACAGTGCATTCTTGATTTCATGCCATATACAGTGCATGCATGCATGCATGCTGGATTTCAGGCCATATACAGTGCATGCATTCTGGATTTCATGTCATATACAGTGCATGCATTCTGGATTTCATGCCATATACTGTGCATGCATTCTGGATTTCATGCCATATACATGTACACGAGTGACTAGAAACTGTCAAACATAATACTTTTGGGACCAGGGAAAAATATTATTTTGGACAGGTTATTATTTCAGACAGGTTCATATTTTAAACTTGCTGCAGTGTATGCAGCTGCAAAATATGGGACTTTCCCCGTTTTTTCAATCCTTATACAAATTGTACATTTGTACTGTGTGTACGTATGGATAATGGATGAGTCAGTAGTTTTTCGGTATCACAATCAATGTTTAATTGCCCTGCAACTTCTTGCCATTTGTTTCCATGTTTGATATTTTATTGCAGTTCCATTAGAAATGGCATGCCATACTATTTCCCACTGTGCATTTTCCGCAACAATATGAAATGCCTGCCTTAATTTTCATGAATGCTGATGAAACGCTTTAAAATCATTTATTCTAACCAATTACAACAAATGCCATGCCACAAAGTGTTCCGAAACGATTAACACGACATAAACATGTAGTTGAATGTACATATAAATGAAATCTCCAATTTTGAGTAGGAGGGTTAATCATCATTAAAGTTAACTGTATGCGCGTGCAGGCATCCTTAGGGGTGGTGCCCCGGGAAGATCTGGGCTCAACTAGCTCTGCTATCCTTCTGCCATTGATAACCTAAAAAAATATTAAGCTTTTTTTTGCTGTTGTTTGAGAGGGCAATGGCCTCCAGAGAGATGCGCGCGGATAAAGCACGGTGCGGGTCTTAGGTCAAGCACCGTACGTTTTAATGTGAAGTTAAGTTTATGCAAGGACGGATGACTTGCACGGTAGCGTCGTATTTTTTAACAAAATTTCAGTTTGCATCTTTCAAACATAAGGTTACTTGCTGTTGATCAGTGGTAGGCTAAGGCACTCTTGGTGAGCAGGTTGGAGTGCAAGGAATTTTGGGAATACAGAGCTTGAACTTGTGAATCCAGCTTAAATTTTTGGTTGCATTAAATCTGGAGCCACATTTTCAACCTCACACAACCAAAATATGCAACGCATTCCTGTCCCCTTATTGGTTGGATTCGATCAGGTGATCGAGGAGATCCAATCAGGGAACAGGGTGTCAGAAATTGCGTTGCTAAAATGGTAATAGAAATTTCGAACACCCTTGCATAAATTTCTAAGATAACATTAAATATACTGAGATGGGGTTTAAATTTTGTTTAAATCACGTTATTGCCAGTCATCATCCTAGAAAATACAGGAGCCACATTTTTAACCTAATACAACCTGTATTTTTTATGATGATGACTGACAATATTTTAAATTTATTTTTATATTACTGACATAATTTTAAACTCCATCTCAGTATATTTAATGTTTTGTTAGAAATTTATGGAAAGGTGTTCGAAATTTCTATTATCCTTTAATTTTTTCGGTTCTGGGTGAAGTTTGATAAACAGCAACGAAATTTCTGACACCCTGTATTTTGGATAATCTTCAAATTCCGGAAACCATCCAGTCTCCAGAATGCATGTGCTAAAAAGCTCTTGTGATTTCTGAGATAGAGCGAATGCTTAAGACTTGAAAGCTTTATTTTTGGAAATTTATGTATATTATTTATGTTTGTAGTATACCTAATCACAACAAGGTTCTCGAAAACAGAATGACTAAGTAAAACTATTTCCTCTTCCTAATTCCCCATATGTTTAGGAAATCGATTTCATTGTTTTGGCCTTAATTAAATTGCTGTTTTAGAAAACAATATAGGCTACTGTTACTTCCGTATATTCATAGAAATGCAATTACAACTCATTAGAAAATTCTCTTGAATCCATTTAAGCCCTTTGACCACTTACCACTACAAGGTTTTTGTTTCACGAATCCTGAATTGCATGTGCATTTTCAAAATAACACGTGGCTATAATTTAGTCCTTATTCTACATATCACGCAAATTATAGCACGCCAAACAAGTTGTCAAAATTTAAACATTCTATCAGATTCGGTTTTCCTCACGCAAAATACATGTACAATCATGGACTTTTTTGATACTTTGTTGTATGTGCGGCTGTTGATGTCATTGTTGCTAGTCTTGTTCACCTTGTCTAACATTGGATTAGAACTTCTACAACTTCTTGTATTTTTCTGATACTTTGTTTTACTTTCAGCAGCTGCTAGTTTTGTTGTTGCTGCTGATCACCTTGTATAACATGGGATTAGAACACTAACGACCTCTTGAGCTGTAGCCCACAGTACAGTAGCATTTGAGGTTATTGTTACCATTGTTGCTACTGTTGATCACCTTGTCAGAAATAGGATTAGAACTTATACTACTTTATGTGCTAACAATACATGTTTCTAATATAAATGCACGTTTATATGATCTGCTTTTGATACTTTATTACAATTGCTGCTGTTCAACCTTGTCTAAGATTGGATTAAAACATCACAACGACTACTTGGGCTAACGATACTTGTTTTTCAAATGTTTTTACAATATACATGTACATTATATCATATAGACTTCTGATACTTTATTGCATTTGCTATTTTGTTGTTCACCTTATCTAGCATAGGATAAGAACAACTTCTTGAATTAACGATGATGGTTTGTTGTACTGGCAACTACTACCATTGTTGCTTCAGTTGTTCACCTTGTGGAACATAAGATTAGAGCTGCATAGATATATATCAATTTAACAATACGAGTTTATTTTCAAATATTAATGTATTTTTTTTTTTAAATCTATTTTTCAGGTGATTTTGCTGTATGCGAAAATGAAGGGGAGAAAATCGTCCTTCCAATGATTGCCAACGATCCTTGCATTACGTGTTTTTGCAAGGTAAGTCAGTTTGCTTTTGGGTGTAGGGGGATAAATTTGGCAGAGTAACTTAGCAGCCAACACAAGTCGATGCGACGCCAAATTAGCTGGGTCATGACCGAACATCTCAGACATTACGGTGTGTTAGACAAGCGTCTGACATCACTGGCACTGGCTTTTATTGGCCTGGATTTGGCACTGGTGACTCGCTATCGCAAATCGCTTCTTGTTAATCTATGGGGTAATGCCCAAAATGGAGTTATTGCTCCACTGCTTGAAATCGACATCATCAAACCTTTCCAAGATGGCCGTCTGTGAGCTCTGAAATCGACAGCATTGACAATAATTAGAATCAAATTGTATAGGCATGTTTCTGAAATACAAAGTTTCTAAATCAGATTGCTTCACTGTTTGAAATCGATATCATCAAACCTTTCCAAGATGGCCGTCTTTGAGCTATTGAAGTTAATGCATTGCCAGCACTAAGAAAATAATTAGAATCAGGAGATGAACATGTTCCTGAAATACAAAGTTTCTATATCAGATTGCTTCCCTGTTTGAAATTTACATCATTAAACCTTTCCAAGATGGCCGTCTGTGAGCTCTTGAAACTAATGTATTGCCAGCAAGCACTAAGGGTAAAAACATAATGCTATCAGCGATTAAAGAATCGCTCCATTCTAGAATGAATCTGGGATGATTCTGGAATCAATGATTGTGATCGAACATCTTGTTTTCGATACCATTTAGAAAGTATAATTAAAATCAAGAATGATTCTAGAAAAGACAAACTCGTTTTTTTCCTGGATTCATGCTAGAATCATGTGATGCTCTATTCTTTGATGCGCCGCTATACTATGTGCGGGTATATCGCGAATTGTAGGTATGTCTTTAGGAATCACTATAGAATGAAGTGATTCTTTAATCGCTTATAGCACTATGTTTTTACCATGATCATCAGAAGATTTGACATCATTCTAGAATGAAGTGATTCTTTAATCGCTTATAGCACTATGTTTTTACCATGATCATCAGAAGATTGGACATGCTTCTGAAATACAAAGTTTTTATACCAAATTGCTCCACTGCTTGAAATCTATATCATCAAACTTTTCCAAGATGGCCGTCTGTGAGTTCTTGAATTGACAGCATTGGCGATTATTAGAATCAGATGGTGGACATGTTTCTGAAATATAAAGTTTCTATATCAAATTGCTCCACTGCTTGAAATCTACATCATCAAACCTTTCCAAAATGGCCGTCTGTTAGCTCTTGATGCAACAGCATTGGCGATATACTATTATAAGAATTAGGCGGTGCATGCATATGCTTTTTGAAATCTAAACTTTCTATATCAAAATTTCCTTTTCGGCAAATTGTTTAGTCAAAGGAATTTTTGGCCATGACAGGAATGAAAATACGAATCTCCCAGTAGACTTTCGTTGATATGATAAAGGTGACCCGCATGCACTCAACGGCATGTTATTTATTAGGTGTGCCCATCCGCTTCTATACCCGTGGACAACAAAAAATAGATTCAATTTAAATTCCTCGAGAAATTCCTTGGGGAAGGTTAGATCTCAATTTTTAAAAATATTCAACTTGGATATTGTGACTGCCACTGCTGAGCACGGAAAAGTTTAAACTTGGAAACATCCCACGCGTGGCAAGTCGCTATTTTTTTTTCTGCTTTTTTTCCCTAGGCTGTGACTGTCAGCAAACTTAATGGTGCTGGTGATGTCAAAGTTGTGAACATATTTGCTCACGAATGGAGATATGACCTCACAGATATTTTACATGGTGTCAAAATCTCTCCGGTTTCATAATTGTCAGTTTTGCCTTGAAGAACTACAAGAAAACTCTATAGTCCTCAGTGTCAGTCGAGTCTATAGGATTGATGTGTCTGCCCAGTTAATTGGCATCATCAAGATTACATGGCCCTAATTTAAAATTTGTTACATAATAATGATGCACGCATAGTGCAGGTTTAGAATGTTTTCGTAATTGGTTTACTAATTAGTGTGATGCCTTGGATGAGCAGCTTTATTACTTGTAGAAGTGGTTTTTGTTAATGCACAAGAAGGCATTAAAAGATACCAATTTCTTATCAGTTAATTTCTTGCACTATATTTCTTAAAATCAAAATTTTCAAAACCTCAATTGCACTGAATAGAAACATGGTAAAACAAAATGCATACGAAATATGACAAATTGATGGATTTTTTTTTCGATTGTAGAACAGATAGTTGAATCGGTAATATATGTAAATGTTTGTTGTGCCAAGGCTGATTTTTGATTTTAATTTCAAATTGTTATGCTTGAAATGGTTTTAAAAGGTGATCTATCAATTAATTAGCTTCGAAAATGATTTCTCCATGCATTCATCTGGAATAATTTTTTTCTAATGCTGTTTTCTAGGGAAAGCATAACCTTCTTAATAGCTGGCAGTATGTCAAATGCTTTTTATAGTTATTATTACCTTAGTGCCGCAATCTTCAGTCTATATTTAAATATACTACATGTGCAAGTACGAGCGTATAATCCTAATTCCGACATTTTTTGTATACCCTATTCACTTTTTTTAACTCTTGGATTTTATCGTACAGATCTATGCCAAAGTTAAGCACGTGTGCATAATATTTCTTGACCTCGCTTCCTATGTAAATATCCAAACTGTCATTAACTTGATTGTTATGACAGCCTCCAGTATACACAATGATAATTTTGTTAAGTACCGAGCCAGTAATATTTCAGGAACCAAAGGCAAAAAAAAAAGATATGCATGATTTCGACATCACTGGCGCCCTCTGTAATTTTTTTTAAAATTTGGATCGACTCTAAAACAGATCTGAAGCATTCATTTATGACGTTGTTGGAGACTATCATGCTATAAGCTCCAGAACGAATCCAATTCGCATATGCGTTCACATGATGTCATAGGTTTTGCGAAATCTGCCATGCCAGAATTGCACTTGCACGTCATGCAAGAAGACCAGTCCTAGCAATCACAAGTTTACAAAAAAATAAGCAAACAAAATAAAAACATTTCCAGTTTATTTATACATGTATTTCTTGCAAGTGATTTCGTCATATTTACGATAGTTATGCCAAGAGAAGTTTGGAAAAGATAGACATTGATCTGCTTTGAACTTCTTGAATAGGGTGCATTGATGCAAACAGTTAGGCTCGAGGCATATGAGCGTTTTTCTGCACCGTAGGTTGTAGTTCATGCAAATTACCCCATAACTTTGCAAATATTGGTCTCATGAAAATAATGCTTGAAGCAAATGTGAATTGTTTTAATGCACAGATTCCGAATCAGTGATAAAAATGTATGGGTTTGAATTGAAAAAAACAAAGTTGACCTTGAATGCATCGGCTGATTTCGGCAGAACACACATTATTCAGCTTCCCCCTTCAAACAAATAACTTTTATCTGGTTACATTTTTTAATAACTTCTTCGTTTGGAATATATTTCTAGGGTCGGTATTAGCTGGACCACCCTGTATATAAACCTCAAATGATTTGGTTACAAATAGCAATTTACTGATTATTAGGTTACACACAGAAATTTCACTCAAAACTGAGTTAAGTATCAGTAATCCAACAAAACGATTTACCTTTTAACCCAATTTTTTTAGTGGGTTATCGCCGTCAGACTCTTATTTGTCCTCAAATTTATTTTACTTGCATGCAAAATGTGTACAAATTTGACAGTCCTCAACTTTAATTTGCCATCTTAGAAGTTCTAAGTGTGTCTGGCATTTTTGGGCTTGAAATTGGAGAATTAATATAAATCGTGTGCGAAGAAAAGTTATTTAAAGACTAAAAAAATCAGGACCCTGGATTTCATCATGCTTATAAAACACTTTATTCGTTCCAGAGAGTGGAATTGTGGAAGCGTAGACAGATAAGTGTAAATAGGCGCTCAAAGCAGAAAATAGAAACCTAATATTTTATTTCAACATGTGGGCAACTTTACTTTGGTGTATAAACTGTATGCAATAGGAACAACCTTGGTTCATGAGTTCTGAACAACATTAAGCTTTGATTTAAACTTCAAATCAAGTTTATTTTAGATATTGCTTACATAATCACCTACTTAAATCATATTGATAATGCCTTACATATCGCTTTTTAAACAGCTTGGCCTACACCCTTTTTACACACTCTATAGATCCTTTTTTTCAACTTTCCTATAAGACAAATGTGAAATTTGTGAATTAAATTCAAAACTTTTGAGTGGTTTAAATCACCACACTGGTGATATACGTTTGATAATTGCATACTGCAAGCAGCGCACAGTGGGAAACATCTTTATGGATACAACTTTCTTTTTTGTTTATGGCTTGGTGGTCTAATATACAAGTCAACCAATGACATTTGCCATTTTCCTAGATGGCAAATTACGTTTATTCCCCATTGTTTTGTTGTATTGCTGTATTATGCAAGCCACCCCAGGATCCTGTAGCGATTTGATTGCTTATGGAAATGATTCTAATAAATGTTTAACAAATATTAACTCATTTCAGGAGCGTTTGTACAATTGGAAACTTGACATATATTGAAAAAAAAAATTAACCTGGCACTGGTAGGGATCCTGAGATTGAAGTGAGGAGCCAGTGGGTATCATAACCTTCAAATGTAAACGTTAAATGCAATGGAAAGAATTGTTGGAAAATGGCACACAAACCTTCAAACGTCATGTTTTCGAATAAATTTCAAATGCGGCCGCATTAAAAACGAAATATATTGACATTTTTGAACACATTTCAGGTGGCCAAAATTATAGTTTATTTTAAAATATTATATGTTTAATGCCAGCGTTATTGCCTCGTAATGCATAAAAATATCATTTTTTGTTTCAACGATATAAATATCAACTTTTAAATGACAATATAACCGTATATTATGCTTTCTTGTCCAACAATTTTCCAACGCTATACAGTTCAGTAAAATGACACTATGCAATACAAAATGTAATGTTATAAATTCACAACAAACTAAATACTAAATGATTTACATGTAACGTGTTATTTGCTTTAATGTGATTGGCTGATTAGCATGAGAAGTGCCAGGGTTAAAACCTGAAGCAAGATGACTCGAATGTCACTATATATTTATTCCCATCAGGGGATTTCCCCTTCAAATTGCCTTGAAATTCTTGGTATTGCAGATTGAACATGGTCACATTAAGTGCATTGTCAATGGAAAAATTACAAAAAAGATGCTACACCCTGGTCACTGAACACGATAGATAGGTGGTCACTATACAGAGAATTTTTAAGTAGGAAAACGTTTTATGAAAAGTGGTCACTATGTAGCAGCTTAGACAATTGTGGGACTTTTGCATAGGAAATTCCAAATGTATGATTGTGTATTGTGGAGGTATTTCATAACAAGCACATTACACTAGAATGTCCTACATTTCGTTAGCAGCAAATGGTTCTCCATTATCCTGCCAACACAACACACCTTTAAACATGTAACTAACTCCATATTGACGGTGTGAATTACCCTGAAGCATTTCACTCAACAAGTCCGGGTTCAATAATAATGACTGTCTAGATGAGTTTTTCACTTTTGTTTTTATACTACTTTAATGCAGTCCTTGAGCTGTTTTCAACACGTTTCTATTAAAACTTGTGGTATATATGAGCAAGGGTATCTGTCCTGCTTTACCTCATCGATTGCCATCGGCCATTGTGAAATACACTTCGTGTTTTTCTGAAATTTTTTTTTTGGCATCCATAACAGGTTGAAAACGTGGCTAAGATGCAAATGTGCAAAGTATCGAACCTCGTCGTAAATAATGAACTTTTGATGGTGTTAATTTCAAGTGTGGGGCTCGTGTTGCATGGTAATTACACCTTTATCGTTCAGCGTGAAGCCCATTTCTTAACGCCAAGTCAAATTTAATGAGTACCGAATAAAGCCTCATTAGCAGCTCAAATGGTAATTGAGTTATCAACCATGCACGTTTCCCAACTTGCATTGTGGGGAAACGTGAAAGCAATTTTAAATGTCAACTTGAATTTTTACTCATCCAGGTTACCTTTCTTCATAAGTTGCCTATTTTTAGTGACATTTATTCAGCTTTGTCAACTCTGCATAACATGCATTCATTGAAGTTGGTACATTTTTTTTACAGGGTCGTCATATTGTTTGCGAAAAAGAGAGTTGTCATGCCCATCA
Source organism: Xestoiulus laeticollis (assembly GCA_034698905.1). Lineage (NCBI taxonomy): Eukaryota > Metazoa > Arthropoda > Diplopoda > Julida > Julidae > Xestoiulus > Xestoiulus laeticollis. Next base: position 7,604 of record JAQGCC010002020.1, on the reverse strand, counting down.
TGGATGCTATATGGTCTTGTTTGACCAAAAGAGTCGCTGTTGTAGCGTTTGTAAAGGTAAATTATGGCAAACTTGTAGATTCAATTGGGCTGAATGACATTTTATACAATTGTACAAGTGCATTTGTTCATAGTTAATGTGTGTGATCTAGTGAATGATGCATTCCATATCAAGAAAACATATGTTATAAACTTCAGTTAATTATAGAATACAGTGAGGATTGAAAGATTGAAAGGTTTGAATGATAGGAATGAAACACATGCATGCTAAAATGTGGTTGAAGATCCTTGTTCTATAAATAATTAAGCACAAGATGTATCTTTTGTGCAAATAAATGACCATGTTTTCTTTAGGGAAAATTTAGTGGAAACTTTTGTGGATAAAGATAATATTAAACCTCTTCCTTAATTGAAGTTCAGAAAATAAACGTATAGCCAATGGAAACACTCCAAATTTACAATGCATTTTTTTCAGTTTTTAATACTCAAGTAAATGTGTGAAATATTATGATGTATGATGTGATATTTTTCAAAAATGAGCAAGCTGGTCAAGATAAAAAATCTCAATTTAATATAATTTTAATGCAAATCTAGATTTTTTTCAAGATTAGCCTTTTCTTGTCGATTAAAATTCAGAAATAGGACATCTTTAGTAATAGTATGTTCCAAATAGTGAAATTTCACTTTTATCATCACCACAGGAGATAATTCCAATACAAAACCCACTATTGCTTAGGCCCTATAGAAAATAGTATACATGTACATGTAATTTATTAACCCACCTTTTAACGAATGAATAATCTTTATATTATGAGCATGGCCAATTTATGTTCATCATGTATTACAAATTGTTCTGTGTCTGTGTAAAAAGTGTAAAAGAATTATACAACTATTTACGCCTTAATTTTTTTCAAAGTTGCCTATGAACACTTATAGAAAATACATGATGTATTATAGGAAATGTAGTTTATGGAAGACCCCTTTGTGCTCATGCTATCTGATTGACATAGCTTCCTTGCATTACTCACTGTATTGCATGTTTGCCAGCAATAATAAATTCAGGCTGAAGATAGGCGTTAACCATTTACTTGGTATTTACATCCTATAATGGATGTAAATATAATATTGAAATGTTCTTTTGTTTCCTTATAGCACTGGTGTCATTCATTAAGATTGTTTTTTTATGTTATTTTGAAGGTTGTATTTATAATAACACTTCTTACGAAAGTGGGAGTCGGTGGACTAACCCTGAAGATCCTTGCCAAACGTATCATTGCCAGGTATGTGTAATTGGTTTCATTTAAAACACATTGAGAAGTACATTGTTTGAAAACCTTGCGAAAGAACTTAAATTTTTGTGCACATTTTTTTACTTAAAATGTATAATTTCGCAAATTTGGTTACTAAAGTTACCGTTTACAATTGTACATTGTATATGCATACTGCACTATGCAAGTACATATTACAATTTCAATGTGATTATGGAATAGAAATTGTTATGAAACCATGGAACCATTCTGAAATTTTGTACTCGTTCTAGGCTAGTGTCATAACGATGTCCCAGCAACAATGCTATACTCCTTGTAAAAATCCTCAGCCTCCCCCTACTGGTCACTGCTGTCCATCTTGCAAAGGTACTGTACCAAAATATTTTCAACTTTAATTGATGCTGTTTAAAACAAAACGTAGGATAGAATTCTGGTGAAAAAATGTGTTGTTTAGTAAACTCGCCATAAAACTAGATTTTGTTTTGCACAGAAAATGTGCAAATTTGTATACCGGGAACATTGACCCGGGGTTTATTCGAGACCGAGGTTTATTCGAGATTAGGTGATTTATTATTTTTATTCCCTCAAAGTTAGTATCAATAAATTAAATCAAGAAACAAGCATTTACAGTACTGGTATTTTATTCGTCTGATATTTCAATATTAAGGGGAATCCCTGTGTGAAACTATCAGAAAATGTGAAGCGCGAGCACTTGGGGAATTCCTTTTTACCCCGGGTTTTATTCGAGTATTTACGGTACTTTAGTTGGTGCAAGGAGCAATGAACTTGTACACTATAAACTTATATTATATGATGGTCTTATAGTATAATTGTACAATTTTAATTGGCATGATGTATCTTTTGCTTTACGCTATTTGGTGTAAACAAAATTTATAATTTAAATATTATATTAAAGTTTATTTAGTATTTGATTATCTCTTGTTTGTTAGCTCCATATCCATGTTTGTTTTATGTTTATAACACGTATAAAACGTTTTGGAAAATCTGTTTTACATCATGTGCTAACATCAAGGTTTTATTGGAGGATTTACAGAACAAAGCGGAAATGCTAATACCTGTTATTTATACAAAAAAGATTGCTAGTTGACTTGATGGAAACAAAGTTACATTTTGGCATGTGTAAATAACATTTTGTGGGAATGAAATACGTGCTTTATTATATGTTCTAATTCACCATTAGCGATTAAAGGCAAACTATTTATATATAGTTAAATGATTTATTTGCTGAAATGGTGATTATTCTCAATAGTTAAGTTTACGTTAGGCTTGTGGAAAGACCGCCATTATTTATAAGCCAACTGCATTTAATTGCCAAATGTTTATTTGACAAATTTTAATTACTTTCATTTGATTTATCTTCGGCTTTTAATCATCCGGAGTTTATAACCAACGACTTAAATTTTACAGTTCGATTTATTTATTGATAGGGAAACTTTTTAATTTCAAATTGGTGTTTTTTTGTTTTGTTTTTTCCACGGGTTTAGAAAACTTATGCCAAATAGGCGTGGAGCTTTCTGTACTCACTTTATGGTGCAACCTTTAAATTTTCACATAAAACCGCAACGGCTTTTCCGCGTTGTAAATTATATCCCCCGAATGAAACCACTCCACACCTAAAAATCGTCAAATTTACACCTGTAAGCCATAAACTTGTATACTCAGATTAACTCGCGATTAGTATATGGTGCGTTGGCATTTTAACCACAAGAAGGACATTAATTATCGGTTTGGGTCTCTTTGTTCTATTTATCAAACTTCAAACTTGTATACATGCATTAAATTGTGGGCAAGCTTACTGTACACATGTGCTTTTGTGTCTGTATAAAGGAATGTTTGGAATTCTCGTTTAGGCAAATAATAGCTTTATTCAGAAATTTTAATATAGGAATTCATAAATAAAACAAAGAAATGACGCTATTTGTACACATTTTACAAATTTTATATTAATAACATATCACCACATTACAGTAAAACCTGCTAAAGGAGACCACCCAGAAAATCGCAAATTCGGTCACAGTATACAGGTGGTCGCTATATAGAGAATTTCAATGAAATCCAAAAACATTATTAATTTTACTTTATTTCCTCATTTCTGTCTGTTTCTAAATATTTCTAAAGCTCAATTTGATCCTTTAAACAAAGTCCTTTATACAATTTGTATAAAGCTGATGCATGCCATTTTTATAAATGTTTTCCAAAAAGTTGACAATTTAAAAGAATGAAATAAAGGACAGAGACTGTTAATCGTACACTGTACATGTACAATATTGGTTGGTTGATATGAGAAATGTTAGGGTTAAAACAGGAAGCAAGATGCCTCATTATATCTCTCCCTTTAAGGGGATTTCCCCTTTTCTTGCTATTGCAGTTAGAACACGGTCACTTGATTATGTGCATTGTCAATGGAAAAGTTGCAAAAGAGATGGCACACTCTGGTCACTATACACAATAGCCAGAAAGTCACTATTCAGAGAATTTTTATAAAGAAAACCATATGCACTAAAACCAAATTATGAAAAGTGGTTAACTATGGAGAGATGGTCACTTTCCCAGGTTTCACTGTATTTAACTTATCAAATAATTGATACTGTACGTCTGTTGTATTAATACATGCAAAATTACTCATGTTTTTAAATTATCATAAAACACATAAAAGTTTATATTATTATTGACGCAAAATCAATACAGTGGTGTCTCGGTAATCCGACCATGTGATTTGCCAATACACTCAATAATCCGACACTGTTTTTGGTTTGAATGCAAGTGAGAGTGCATTAAAAAGTGCTTAAATCTTGCAAAACAAACGATTTTTAAGCCAATGAATAAGAAAATGAATTTAGTACATTGCAACCCTTTTTCAATTTGCAAGAAATATAGCAAAATATTAATATGCTAATTTATCCTTTCAAACATTTGATATAGAGCAGTTTTGACAGGTTAATGTAGCATTATACTAAAAAAAATTAATACCAAGAAGGTATGAATACTTTTGTGTTAAATTTCTATCGTTTCAATTAAATAAAAAAGCAGAATAAAATCTTACAGGCTGCAGTAAATGTTAATCGAACAAGGAAACGTTTCTTGGTCACTTTGATTCGTTTAAAAAAAGTGCTGGAGTAATTACAATATGTTAATTTGTAGATTCTATCAAAAAAAAAAAATGTAAACGTGTGAAATGCTTGTGACGAATTGAATTTGCTGCTGTTTTCTATTGTGTTTTTTATCACTTTAACCTTGCACGTTCGCTTACTTTAACCCGAGATTTCAATTTTAATGACTTCTATTTAGTCTAATTATTATTCTCTCAGCAATTTATTCACGATGATTTTGACAAGCGAGGTATAACGTGAAATTTCAACATGATTTATTTGGCATATTGTGCTATTATTTATCAAATGGTTCCATCCTTCATGGCGCATGATGGCGTTGCCCATGCTTATTTATTTCTGTATTTTTTTGTACTCTCAAAGTATTCGTATGCAAAACTAGGCCTAGAGAAACACTATTAAAAAAAGGTCAGGGATTTTTGTAAAGATGACGCCAGTTTTAAACAATTGCGTCTGGCGACCGAGATTTGGTGGAAGGCCATCTATAGGGCCGATTCTTTATTTGATTTCCGCACGATTAAAATATGAAAAAGAATTTTGAAATAAAGCATGTTCCCTTCCCTTGTTCTAGCCCCATATTTCCTTTTCCTTAATAAGGATTTAGTCGTCGACCGTGGCGTTTTTCTTCTTATCCGTTTCCTTAAACTTGTTAAATTATATACCAGATTTTACCAGCTTCACATTCCCTCTGGTTGTCATTGAAAAGCAATTTTATTTCTATAAATAATTTAAAATGTTTTATTTTCTTAAATACAAGGTGATCCAAAAGTCAGTGCCACCCCACTTGTTGTCTTATGTTATAGTTAAGAAAATTCTCTTAATGCGATTAAATAGGGAAGTGTTGTGTGCACTTATGTTATTAGATTTTATCAAAGACCAGTTTTTCGCAGAAATCTAAATTATAACTTTTCAGCCTTATGTAACATCATGTTAAATTAGGAAAAGGAAGAGCATGATCTGTTTGTATGAGATCATCCATTTTCGTCTTTAATGGCAATTATTTTAAGGTTTAATTCATACAAACAGATTCTGCATTTTTCTAATTTGACATTTTGTCCTAACACCTTATTCTCACCGACGTTGATGTAAATCCACTGATGTGGATCAAGCAAAACTTTGGCGTGTTAATTCACACCTTCGAACTCAGTTAAACTGGTCACGTGACCATAGTATACCAGGGCGCCCTAAAAGTTGAACACCATTTCAGTGTACATTTCAAGATGGAGGACAACATGCACACTATAAAAGTGAAGCCACTTTAAAACGAGGTGCCGACGACAGAAAGTCTGATCCACATAAAGTGAAGCAGACAACTTGATTGGATTCGTGCAACTCGATCAAGACTTGATATACATCAGTGCACTTGATTTGGTCGGTGTGAAGAAGGTGTAAGTGTTACGGCTGAAAAGTTATAATTTCAGTTTTCGTGAAAAAATGTTCGTAAGTAAAATGTGAAAACATCAGTGGCTAGAGCATTCGTGATTTCTTATTTAACTACATTAACAGAATATTCATAACTATAAGATATAAAAAGTGGGGTGACACTGACTATTGTATTGGTCCACCCATTTTAACATAATTGTGCATAAATCCAAATCGACATACAGTTGTAATTATGTTTATCCTTTTTATAACCGAAAAAGACAAATGTTGATAGGCATATTGTCATATTTTTTAATTTTCAGCTTTCAGAATAGTCAGTGAAATTTTGTCATAAATTGGAAAAGTCAAGGATGTTTAAAATGTCATTTCAAACGGTATACCTCTATTCTTAAAATGATTATCTGAAATTTAAAAAAGAAGATTAGATATTTAAAAAGACTATTTTAATGAATATTAGATTGGAAGTTACAAACTTATGAAATGTTTAACCAATCACTGGTGGTTTTTAAACTTACCAGTCACTCAGGTTTGCATTTATGAATTAAGACTACCATTAAATTAATCTTTTTTGTATTGAAATCTACTTAACGACCATTTAATGATTGTCGACTATTTAACATCACTGTAAATTAAAATGCACATTTAAGTATTTTGTTTGTTTTAACCTGTAATACCGCAGGCTATCGCGTTTTTTTTATACATGTAATTTGTCATAAAACCGTATAAGTGAAACTTTTTGTAATGAGTCTAAATGCGGAAGGTTCAAAATAAGTTTGGAAGCATAAAAAGGTCGTGATAACACGTGCAATAAAAATAAGTTATAAGCCATTACTCACTTTTTACCACGATTCTTGGAATAAAATGACATGGCTATTATTCTATTTCTTGAATGCTATAAATTCGAATTCGAGATGTTCATTATCCCCTTTGGTACGTTGGCCTCTTGATGAATGATAAGTATATATTTTAATGAGTTTCCATAAAATTTTAGTCCAGACCATTTTATGTAAGGGAGGACACATTGGTCTCGTAAATGATACATTTCATAAACAAACTATCTAATTGTATCATAATATTTTGTATTGCAATGATATGAGATTAATTGTCTGGTTGGTTTTTATTGATGTTTTCTAATTCTTTTAACTAATGTTTTGCAATTCTTGTTTTATACTGATATGCTAATACAATTTTGTTAATCAGGATTTTCTAGTTTTGTCAGTACATGACAGTTTGGACCAGTTAGCAAATACATGTAAATGGCTTGCATATGCATTACCGAATGTCCCAAAAATGACCTTTAAAAAGTCAAAAATAATCTTCTCCATTTTCAGAAGAATGAAAGGATTTCTACACTATAATTTATCCATAAAATACATTATTTTAACTTAATATTGTATCAAATGCCATATAATTAATCTGTATAAAAAATATAAGCTTACATGCATGTGTCTAAAAATAATGTATATTTTCAGCTTCATACAAATTTTATATTTTTTATATAAGAAATATACAGACATGTATATACTTTTACGAATATATGCAGAATGGATTCATATCGAACATATATAATTTTAAATAATTAGTTTTTACCATTTATGGTAAATAATTTTGTAGTTTTGATACATATTTGTAGTTTATTTTTACGTTTCGTGAATATTTTTTTTATTAATTTGAGCAGACGTTGTCATTGTAACATGCAATTAATGAATCTTTATGTAACACCTGATTCACACCAACGCTGCTGATGTTGAACTGATGTGGATCAAGAAAACTTTTGCGTGTTAATTCACACCGCAGAACTCAGTTAAACTGGTCACATGACCTAG
>JAQGCC010002019.1:0-20286 GCA_034698905.1 Xestoiulus laeticollis | reverse complement strand
AACTGTTCGCACGATGGAGTTTGCAATCGTGACAGAAAAGTCGCGGCTTTATTGGCTCCGTGAGAACGGGGCTTTACGTTAACGTGCCGATCTGCGTCTAGCATTCCCCCTATATATCGGATATCGGCTTCAAATTAGGACATTCCAACCGGACACAAATGTTTACTACAAGTGGACTCGAATGAAAATCCTTTTTGAGTAGAGCATCCACCATCCATGGAAAAGGTGCCTCTTATCTTATAACAACCTGTTTTTGGTAGATGGATAGATTTGATAGATACACTGTATATGTTTTTACACTGTACTCCTTTCAAATGGAGGGCCGAAATTGGGCCAATAAGCACTAGTGTGCCACTCTGCTATTAGCATTTTGTAATCCTTGCATTGTAATCTGACAACATTTGCTACAAGGGGAATAGAGCATCCATGGAAAAGGTGCATCTTATCGCAACCTTATTTTGGTAGATAGTTGCTTTTACTCCTTTCAAATGTAGGGTCGATATTGGGCCAATGAGCATCAGCGTGCCACTCTGTTAATAGCATCTTGTACTCATTGCATTGTAACTGGACGCATCATTTGCTTACAGGGGGGATTCTCATGAAAATCAACCTGTTTTTGACCTCAGGTACTTTGATGTCTTCTGTTTTCAGTGATTCAAGCCCATGGAGGGCGCTGTTATCCAAGGCGTCCTGCACTGTCTTTGACGACTGTCCTCCACTTGGGTCTTTGGCGCTATTTGCTTGCCAACTTTGGGTGAATGGACCCAGATTTTTTTTTCTTCCTTTGTCGTTTAAGTTCGTCACTGGGCCGCTACCATTTTTTTGGGGTTGTTTTCTGAGAATTTTCTCCCCCCCCCCGTCTTAATTGCAATTTCACCCCCGTTTCTTTTTCTTCTTCTTCTCTCCCTCGGTTTTATTTCTTGCCCCGTTTTATGATGAGGCTTTGATTTACGATTGACGTGTGAAGGCTGTAAACGTTAGTGGATCACTCGGTGGAAAACTGGCTGCGCGAAGGAATGTTTGCATTTTTCCTATTGTCCACACCTCATAAATACAAACGCTTGGCGACGTTATAGGAAAGGGTAGCTAACCAACGCCCCCTGACGCCAATTGCAAAAATCGAGATTGTTTACCAAGACTTTTTTTTTCCCCTTTGCCAAGATACAAGAAAAAACTAAATGCAGCAATGGCATAAAGCGTTAAAAGGGTTGGTCCTAGGGTTTAGTGACGCCCTAAAACACTTGTTGTTTACGTTGTAAAAGTTTCCCCCATCCCTTTCTTAGGAGATATTGTAATGCCGTTTCCGAAGCCTGTTGAAAGTTGTATATTAATTGCAATATTATGTAGACCAACTTCTGGAGAACATTGAGCCAAGGTTGGGACAAATTGTCAGGGAGCTTTTTGGCCCTTTGGAATGGCTGGGACTCGGACACATCTCCAGTCCCAGACCTCAAGATATGCTAAATATTGTTTAACCCTTTGATTACCACCTTGGGGTCTGTGTGACCACCAAGAGTTTACAATTCTTAAAAATGTTGGTTTTAGAAGTTTGGTTTTCTTCGGAATTTCAGGTAGATTTCAGAATTTAAGATTTTGGCAATTTCACGTTTGGTTATAATTCAAACATGCCATGCTTAGATATAAATGTAACTCAACAGCAAGGTTGTCATTAGATATTTTATAAGCATGTACGTAATGGCAGAATGGCTAATTTAGACACGTTCAATTTTTGTAATGCCTTGTGACTTACACAGATAAAAAGTTGAACAAGATTTGGATCCAATATTTGAGTTGCATTCTCTGAATTTTACACTTGGTTGCTGCTTTGCTAAGAAGTTTGGCAGATAGAGATGTTTACCCTGCATGGTTCCCTTCGCAAGGAATGAATTATGGCACCAATTTTTCTTGTTTATAATAAATCGTCAATGCTTAATTGTACGTAAAACCCCCGATCCAAAACAACGAGCAAGCCAACGACAACATATTTAACTTCCAAGATGTTTTCAGGCCATGATACTAGATGACAGTCTAGCCCCAGTGTGACACATGCAGTGATGTAGGCACATTCTAAATGTTGATGACATACATGTATACAGTGAGTTTCATGATACTGGTACATGCAGCCAAGAAGTATCAAAGGCCTCTTCTTCTTTCTGACTTACCCCTAAAAGACGCCATTCCTCAGCCCCCACAAATGTGTTTGTGCTTTCTTTACCTTTACCTGCCTGCATATCGAGGCTGTTGTTCCTTCATTTTTTTTTTTTTTGCTTATGATTCCATCTTAAGCCTAATTTTGAAAGCAGTCTGTGTGAGGCCCTCCTTCTTGTACCCTATACTCGTCGCCTTTTTCCCCTTAGTACGTTGATCTCTTGTTGTCCGTGGCCTGAGGGTGATAAAGGGGTTTCGGCTTGGGTGGGAAAACACCCTCCGGTCACCACGACCCAATGTTGTTTTTATAAATATAGCATTTTATAGAATAATTTTTAATAAAGAAATGGGCAAATCGTGCTTATTGGCTTCTCAAATCGGGCAGTTAATGGCATTTGTGATTGCTGTGGGGAATTTTGTGTGGTATGCTTAAAACACGAAGCTGTCTTTGGTATAGTAATGATTGGTCAGTCTTTTTGTTCAGTCATTTGGTCACATTGATTAGACACTTGATTCAAGTGGTGGCTTTGAAACACGTGTCCAGGGCAAGTGGGAAACTTTTCCTATATAAGGATAAAAACATAGTGAGGCATCGCTACAGGAATGGAATCATTCTGGGTTGAATTCCTGAAAATAGACACTTGATTCCCGATGCATACGTACATAGTGGAGCATCCTTCAAGGAATCAAACACGTTTGATTTTTCGGGAATGAATTCTTCGAATACAGCCTTCTGATTGGTTGGCTGCCGTTCCCCGCTTTTTCGTCTGCATTTTTGGCTGCAACTCAAAAGCAACTAAAATTGCAGACGGGGAATAACTGCCAACTAATCAGAATGCTTCATTCCCATGCTTGATTCGATGCTCCAATATGTGCGAGCGCATCGATAACAACTTGTTTGATTTAAAGTATGATCTGGAAAATTTCAAGAATGATTCTATTCCTGTAGCGATGCTTCACTATGTTTTTACCCTATTTCTTCAAGATTGCCTTGATAAATTAAGACCAGAATAACTATTTTTATTTTATGTTTTGCTAGTTTGGTTAGTTAATAACTTTAAATTTTCAATGTTTGGAATTTGGGTTTTCCAATCGAGCCGACACTTAGGTGCCTTTAAGTTGCAGTAATAAATACAAGATATATTAAGGACAATTGCTAACAGATAATTTAAAAATAAATGTTTTATTCATGTATTTAACTTTTGCAACATATCCACGACGGCCATTTGGTTTCGCAAGTGGGACTATGGTGATTTTAGGCGCCATCTCGCGGGTTTAATTGACCGTCCTAATATAGTTGACTAACCCATTTTCACCTCTTTTTTGGTTTACCTGTCCTGCATTGCATCGCACCACTCGTTCCCAAAAAAATGGCAAAATTCTCCAGTGATACGAACCTAAAAGTTCAATGACTTTTTTTTCTGTAAGCCATATCCAATGGCAAGGAGGGTCCGGCCAGAGGGCGCCTCCTCCAGGCACTCGAGAGGTACCACCGAAATGCCATTGTCTTTTTTTAGGCTTTTTAATGAGTTCCCTCAACCAGAGATCCGCAGGGGCGAGCAATTGGCTCAAATGGAGCTTACTTCAATTTGCTATTAGACTTACCGAAAAAAAAAAAACAGCTTCATTTCTGGTCATTCATTTAAAAAATGCCAGGGTTTCGTAATGGGTTGACCTCATCCTGTCTGCAGCACATTTGCGGATAGGGCGACCGCAGAAAAATGCCAAACCGCTGGGATTAAAATGCGCTAAATGCCCCTTCGTGCTATGGACGAGGTCACGTGCTATCCAGAGTGAAAACTGTAAAGGAGAAATACTACGAGAATAATGAGTTTACCTGTAGTGAAACTAGCAATGGGACAAATGAGATCCTCAATCAACAAGATCCCACTGTATATTCCCACTGTATATATAGCCTAATATTCTATATTCAACAATATTTATAATTTTCATTTGGGATACCAATTATAATTTCCATCATACAATAAGATTTTTCACTGGGGCCCATTGAGAAAACCAATACATGTACGATTGCATTGTGCTTATTTGGAATATGTTTAATGTAGTACATGTGCACAGTGCGTTATTAGAGGGATTGTACATTTTTCCTTTAACCTTGACGACATTGGCAGCCCTGTTTATTTTATTGCCAATGCGCTTGCGTGGGGATGACGTTAATGCGTTTGTGGTTGAGAAGACACGACAATAGAGGGATTGAGCACGCCTCCCTTATTGCTCCCTTAATGCTAACCACATTGGCAGCACTGTATGTTTTTCCCTTACAACTGATTTACCTTAACGAGAATGAATTGGAATAACATACAGTGCTGTCAATGTGGTTAGCATTAAAGGAGGCGTTCTCAATCCATCTATTTTCATTAGTTTAACGTGATAGTGTGTTTATCGTTCTCGTTAAGATTAAATGAAACCTGTCAATCCCTCTAATATAACTAATGTTCATCAATGCACGTTATAGCACTGCAGGATCTCGAGCATGTATTTCTCAAGAGTGTCCTTCTTTAATCAGTTTTAACACCTTGCTAATCATGGGAACTTTATGGTTGATGACTATCTTTTCAAACAAATTGTTATATGTGCCAAGGGGAAATTTAGAAAACGATTCCCAATGTCCTATAGCTATCCTGTGTGAATAATTTCTCATAACAATTGTTTCATATTCGGAATTTTTGGAATATCCCCCCTTAAGAAATGTAATTAACAATAGTTTTTCAAATGACTTGCAACTCATTTTTTTTTTAATTTGGTTTAAAAATCATAATGAATTTAAAATTTTAATTAAGTTCAAATCATAGTAAATATTTAAGGATCTCCATTTCAACATGGCCGCCAGACCACTTCTTTTTAGACTATAGATATACAAAAAGTTTATTTAACTTAAGAATAAAAATGTGCATGGAACATTTTCTAAAGAAGTGTGGAATCAAAAAATAAAAAAACACGTAAATACTGTTTTTATATCATAGTCACCGGAAGCATTTTTGTCACTTTGGATCAGGTGTTATATGGACTAAGTGCATTTTCTCACCTTTCTTTTTGCGTATTTGAATAGTTTTGAAAGTTTGTGAAAAGGAAATGTTTAAGGTCACGTTGCGTACGGTAATCTCGGATTTTCATAAGTATATAAATATACGGTTTCTGTTCAGTGGAAGAAGGCTGTAATTTCGACTCGCTCTTAACAGGAAGCGTTTAATTCGCTCGAAGGTGCGACGTAATGACGAGCATCATCTTGAGTGACATAAATCAGGCAAGTCGTGTCTGCCATTTGCATAATAATTATTCATATTGCGATAATTACTGCGATTAAACTTTTATATATTTTCGTTTCGCTGCATCTTCACCACCACTGAAGCGCCGTGTTTTGCATCCGCCGAAATGTAAAAAAGGAGAGACGTTAGGCCTAAAGGGTTTCGAGCACGCAGCTATTAATCGATGGATTTTTGGGACAGTGGTTGTTTTCTAGCACATTTTAAGTCTGGCCCCGGTTTTTATTTAAGTATCACCCTGGTAACGCATTGAAATGTCGTGCGATTGTTGGGTATTGCCGTGGCGACGAGGTTGGAACACCTGATGGAAATGCTATACGAGCGTACGTTGTTTGAATTGGCCTTAGTTGACACAATGTGATGTATTGCCAGGTATACAAGATGTTCTTTTGTGGATCGTGTCATGTATGACCTTGTACAACATGCACGTGTACGCAATAGGCGAATTGGGGTTTGTAGAAAAAAAAAAACGTCAAGTGATTCAGTTGAGATGTTAGCATCCAGGGTTCATGGAAAACTTGGAATTGTCAGGGAAATTGGATAAACATTGAATAGCGAAAAAGGAAATGCAACAGATTATATTTGTTTTCACATAGCCAGTGATCAGCTATCACCCATGTCAAGAGATGTATGGCACATTCTGTCAGATTTGCATCTATAGATAAGGGGAATTCCCAACATTTTCTAAAATCAAGGAAAGTCGTCATGGAAAATTGTTTTTAAAAACTGGAAAAGTCAGGGAAGTTGAAAATTTACATACTGCGTTCTGCAGCATCATGACGTATGCAATGCAACGTCAAAATTTCGTACACCACTAGGGGGTGCTGAACCGAAATAAGACCAATTTTATGATGAAGACTAGTTCTATTGCTCCTATCCTCTCTTTACTCGGTGACCTTATTAGGGTTGTGAGCCCAGCAACCGTTAACGTTTCTGCTTTCCAATCTCAGAACATTTGAACTGCTAGAACATGACGTTTCAGTCGCCATGTTTAATGTCACGTGTTGTTGTTACAGAGAAGGAGTAGAGGGTTAAGGGGGGGGGGGGCGAACACCCCCTAGTGGATTGAGATTATCGACTTCGCCACACTGCCGGTGACGTAACGGCGCTCTCGTCTTATTCCGTGGGTGGAGTTGGGGTAGGGGTGGATAAACTGTTACCCCCATTGATCCCCCCACCCACCATTACCCCCTACCCCCTCGAATGCGAAGTGGAGTTCGATGAAATACTGTGAGAGTGAGAGAGAGAGAGGGAAAATGAAGTCTGTCGGCATAAGGCTTCGTGGAAATGACGTCATTGGCTGGGGCGTTGAGGGACCCTCTCGGTTGGGTTGCAGATTAGAATTCAGGGGGTGAGGGGGGGGGGGAAGGGAGAGGGGGTGGGAGCGTCGTTAACGCAAAATGAAAGACTGCCAACTTCTACAGTTTGATGCAACAACTGAGCACTGCATGCCATTGCCTTTGACTCTATCGACTTTAGTTGATTTGGCGTTAGTTTTAACTGGCGATATGTATGGTGCAAGGCGTTAACTATAAACGAGGCTTTCCTGAATCGCGTGGACTGAATACCTTTTATGTCAACATTGGATTATTGCAAAAAAGTCGATTATGAAATGATCGATGCTTTCAGTTATTTTCATATTTTATGTCTGTAAATATTCTGCATGCTACAACATGTGAAATGCGACCACTTCTGAATAGTGACCACATGTACATGCATGTATTTTTTTCTTTCATTAAAATTATCAGTGGAGTGACCACCTGTATACAGTGAACGAATTTGGCCATTTTTTTTGGTGCTCACCTTTAGCAGGTTGTATATGAGAGAAAGCACCCCCTCCCACTTGGGTGCTCACCTTTAGCAGGTTTTAATGTATATGAGAGAAAGCACCCCCTCCCTCCCACTTGTTTAAATAGGAATCTTCACTCAGGGTTCCCTGATACATAGAAAAACTGGGATTTCCAGGGAAATGGTCAAGGGCAACTTGATTCATTCTGAAAAGTCGGGGAAATTCAACTTTATATGACAGGGTAAATATATTTTGTACAAAATTTCTGTCATTCTTGAGGGTACACTGTCATAAAAACTGAAGTCAGAGAAGTTACTTTTTCGTTTTTGAGGGAACCCTGGTCTTTATAGAATGGTCTATTTTGAAACAATAACTTGCATGGTGTTTCGTTATTCTTCGCCTTGGTGCTTAGGTTGTGAAAAAACCCTGTTTACTGAAACTTTGTTGGTACCTTGAATTAATATCCAGTGTGTATTCTAAAACAACTACAAAACAGAAACTGATTGAATGTCATTACGAGAATTTTTTAACAATTCTGAGATTCGAGATATCTATCGGTTCTAGGAAAGTTGCGCACAAGGAATACTGCGCGTATTTAACCAAACCTAACTTGCCTTTTACATTACCCGAATCGGATGTGCGGAGTTTTACTTGTAACCAACTTTCTGGCCAACTTAATTTTAAGCATTTATTTTGGTTGGACAAAATTTCGACTGGATACGAATTAAGTAAAAATGAAATAAACAAATAAGTGGCTCGTAAATGAGTAAAAATATGGTGAAAAATTGTTAAATTTTTCGGTAAACTTTTGAGCTAAATTAATTGTGGCTATAAGCAAATTTCACACTGTGGAAAGTTGAAGAACTTGATTGACTTTGTTGTATTATATAAAATTAATAATAAACTCATTTTAATTAGTGATGATTTTGAATCCAGTTCTGACAAGTGGGTGGGAAAGGGGGATAGTTATTTGTTTGATCCCAGAACATTGTAAATATTGAAAATTTACAATGGAAAAATGGACAAGTCATTTGAAGTTAAGTTTTAATTTATAGGAGGAAGCATTAGATTATAGGACAAAAGTTTCAAATATAATAATTTGGACCAATTACAGTCGCTACGTGTCACAACCTCCTCTCCCACTTCGATCACCAAAGGGCCCACTAGCGCCACCTACGAAATGGGTTTGCATCTGAGACAACTTTTTTTTGCTGTATAAGTTGGACGGGGGAGCAGGGTGGGGGTGGGGAGGTGAAGGGTGGGAGGGCGCTCGTGTGTGTATGTATGTGTGTATATTCTTTGCCATCTGCGGTTGGGTTTTGGATGCCCATCCGTCGTGCACGCACTTGTGTTGCCCGTTGCCTTGGCAACAATGATTTTGCCATTGTGACGGTGGGCGAGGGGGTGGGCTTTCGTCCCCTCGCATGGCAGCCTCCAATGCAAGGCCTTGACATTTTAGGATTTTCTCTCTGTATATCTGTACACACACATACACGGCGACGAACATTACCGTCGTCATACGCGTGCAGAGAGAGAGTGAGGGAAACATCCTATCTAGACATCGTTCCCTGTACCTAGACGCCAAAAAGACCCTCCGAATATGGGCACCCCGAAGCCTACTTCAATGCCATTGATTCGTGGGAATCCATGTGCTGCTGTTGTCTTTAAACAATAGCGCCAGGGGGCGTCACAGTCTGGAACCGCCAACTTCCGGCTCGATTAGCCCGAGGGGCAACCCCGGAATCGCAACCCGGGTTATCTAGTGTTAATCGGCGGATCCAGAGCTTTAATTAGACACCATGGATGGCCTATCCCTCAGTTGGACACGTGGTCACATTACCGTGTTTAACCGTAATGCTTCCAGAGGGCGACGCTGTCTGGAACATCCAATTTCCGGCCCGAGGTGCAATCCCGGGGCCACACACCTAGTTAGCTAGTGTTAATTGGCGTATCCCGAGCTTTAATTCGAAATCCCACAGTTTGACACTAGGTCATCTGTCTTGTTGCAAGATGGCCCTGCAGTCTGGGACTTCCAACTTTGGATATATGGTCACTTGCCCGTCCGGCACCAGCGCCATCTGGCGAGCGTTAGAGGAATCAAGTCAACGTTTTCTAAATGCAGCAGTTGACTGGCTGCAATTTTTAATTTTTTCATAAATGTTAAAACAATTTTAAAAAAAATTTGAAAAGCAGAATTTTGGACATGCTAGCGCCACCACGAGTCTGCTAACGTGTAGACGCGTAAAAAAAGTTGATTGGCTGCCAGCCAAGAAATACTGCGCATGCATGCCCAAGTTGAGGAGGTGGTTAGGAAGGGAGGTTTTCATCCGGTGTTTTAATGTAGGGATGGCGGCGGCGATGATGATGATGATGGTGATGACGACTGGAAGAGGGATGGGAGGTGGAGAGCTCCTCTTTAAAGCACGTTTCTGCGACGCACTTTCGGTGCATCATTGTTGCAAATTTAGGCTTGTCCATATACATGTAGATTCTTGGTTTCCCCTCCTCAACCACCATTCTTAAAAGTTTGGTCAAGTTTGCCGTGGCCTTTCGGACTTGGGATTTCTAAGGGACAGTTGCTGCGTAATATAGGATTCCAATTTCATTAGATTGAATAGTTGTCGTATGGTCGTAATGAAAAACATATTGTTATCTGAAGGTTGTCTGGTCGTCTGGAAAATCTGGAAATGGACAATATTTTGAGCACTTCAACAAATGTCTGGAATTAATCTGGAAAATTTAAGAGTCAAACCACCCAATTGATGCTTGAATTTCCAGAGGTAGGATTAGGATTAATATTCTAATATAACAATACTAGTTTTCAAACGTTATCAAGCTAATTAGTTGGAAGTAATGTTTTTGAATCATCCGCATGTAATTTTTTTTTTAATTTTCAACTAAAATTGGTGACCAAAATTTCAGGTTTTTTTTACTGGGAAATACTGGGTACATTCAAACAGATGTTACCATTCTATAAGGGATTTCGACCTATATGCTGAGATATTTTGGATGTACATTAGGCCTACAGCACGAGATTTTATGCTGATTTGCTATAATTTGAGGAAAGGGTTTTTGTAAATGTAACTGTTTAGCTTTGAAATCCTTGAAATATACTGTAATTTTGCCCTGCAAATTTACTAGATATACCCTGTACACGTACCGTGAATACTCTAATAAACCCCGGGGGTTTATAAGTAAGGACCGTTTACTCGGGGGTTTATAATTTTTATTCCTTTTGAAGTTTGTATCAATAAATTAAAAAAGCGCAAAAACTTATCAGAACTATTCAATAATAAGGGGAATTCCCTAATGCACTGCGCGAAGCTATCAGAAAATGCGAGGCGCGAGCACTTAGGGAATTTCCCTAACACCCGGGGTTTATTCAAGACCGGGGGTCATTAGCAAAAACGCGGGTGGGAAAATTTCCTTACTTGAGCAACCGTTAAATTAACGTAATTTTTTGTGGCCTTTTGTATTCAACGACTGCACTAGTTTAAAGTTTGGTACAATCCAACAAATAACGCGTCTGCTCGTCATCCTATTCGTCCAATTGCAGCTTATTTTTTTTTTTCCCATTGTTACCGAATCAATAATTGTCGTTTTTTTTTTTGTTTCGTGAGTATCTCTCGTTCGATAATCTTTCCCTCAATCGAAGTTCGCGTGACTCGATAATGTCGAGGCATTTTTCGGACATTCTGCATTTGTTGTTGTTGTTGTTGTTGTTACTGCTGTCTTTCCCAGTAGGCCTATTTGCCAAACGGATCGATAGCGCGTGGCGCAACAAGTGAACGCGCGCTTTGCACGAACACGTGCCTGCTTGTTCCAATCTCGCGGGACGACGCGAGAATGCCGACAGCGCCGCCCTGCGACCCGAAGTCGAGGCGCCGCGCCCGAGTTCGAATTTGGCAGGCTTTGGAGCACGTGGAGGCCAATGGAGGTGCTAAATGCTGTAGACGGCGCATAATACATTATATGAAGAAAGCTTTTTAGGTGACGATGAGAACGTACTTATTATGATAATCAAGGGATTTTCCCCCAGTGAATACCGTAGTGGAGAAAAGTGGCCCCTGTAGAGTAGCAATCACTGCTAGCTTTTTGTGCTATGCGTGATTGCGTGTTGACAGGGGGCAAAATGCATCAGTTTTTGGTTTGAATTGAACTTGTAGTGTACGTTCAAGAATGCTAGCTGGCGTGATTACACGTCCAACATGACACATCAGAAGGGCAACCTGGGCTTCCGTAATTTTGTTCGAATTTTATTTCGTTTTTTTTTTTTTTATTTGATTTAGGATAGCGATTTTTTGTGTATGTGTGACTACACCATTGACATGTTTCTGGGAACGCTTGAAATTTATTGCCATTTCGCGTGAGAGAAAAATAGAACAGGTCGAAGGTCAAAAAGCTGATCTAAAACAAAAAATGCTGGGTTTTTTCCTGAACACACTGTTTTACAGAAGTTCTTGTCGTTAGTATGTACAAAGCACATTTGGTTGCTTTTTTTTTCAATCGGTATAGTGTGCAATTACAGTGCAGTCTCGGTAATACGACATACTTTGTAATCCGACACTTTTTTGACTTCTTCTGGCAGTCTGGCGGTTTATCTGTTGGTTGTGTGTCTAATCGTACAAAACAAACGAGCATTAACCGATTTTTAAGCTATGTGATATGCAATATAGGCTAGTACGAGTATGCATGTAATCAATGGTACAGTACAGTGAAACTTATCAATAGCGAACCTCTAAGTGGCGATACACATGAAACTCACAGATTATTACCAGAATAACACGGTGATTTGTGCTATTCATTTTTTCTGTACTGATTTCTTGTATCTTAAATCGGTTCCGCTAATCCGACGGTTTTTTTTTTTGCGTTTATTTTAATACAAATAGTGATTGCGCCTGCATATGGTGTCGGATTGCATAGATTGTGCTGTACTCAGCTTTTTCAAGGCATTTTGGTATAGTGTTTGATTTTGTTGCAACTTCACTGTCACGTGATCCATCATGGGTAATTTTCGACCCTCTTGGAACACCTTGTGTCGTAGTCTCAGCGCTTTAACCTGAACCTTTCCTCAAAATAGCAACGCTTTTTCCAAAGAATCCTTTTTAATATCTTGGCGTGTTTACATTTTCGTGCGTGATTCGTCCTCTTTTTTTTTAATCCCCCTTGGGGGCAATGGCGTGGACTCTGGGAGTCACGTCTCGGCCGTGCCCGTGATATTCATATGGATCTCCAAACTTCACCCCCCCCCCCACTTCTCCCCAATCCCTCTTTTTTTCCCAAGGCCGTTGGGTTCATTAATATGCACCACACATGATGACGTGTCAGTCTTGAAATACAAAGCCTGTAGACTGTAGTTGCTTCACTTATTTGTAATTTCTTCAGACCAAGTTGCGAAACGAGTATCTTTTATTTTTCATATTATCTGAAATGTTGGCCGAAATGACTAATCCTCACCTCGGAAATTTGTAAATTATGGATTAATTTTTTAGGGAAATATAATACAAAGGTGAGCCCATGTGATTCATAAACTGAGAATGGCAACATGTAGTTGGTCTGTATTAATCTTATTGCGATATTAAGCTGCATGGTATTGTTTTGTGATATTTTCAGTGCAAATTCTGAGAATTTGTACCACAGTTAAGCCGGAAAGAAAGGTTACGTCTTAAAATAACCCACTTTCCCTGTAAAGCTTATTTATGATGCGATGATGTACTGAATTTCTCTGAACTGAACGAACAGTACGGGGTGTACCCTTAATGACGTTATGTGATGTTACATATAACCTATTAAAAGGGTTACCACAAACTATGAAAAACATGGAATTGTCAAGGAAAAGGGCGAAATTCAACACTTTTGTATATTAGTTATCACAAACTTTAAGAGATTGCATACTCAGCTAGTCCTGTATGTTGAGATATAGGAAATTCCCCTTTCAACTCATTTTACCATACAGTCGGCTCTCGATATAACGAACATGGTGTCTGGTGCTCTCTAGCATTTGGAAAAAGTTGTATTTGTGGTGGTAAAAACTGCTAGGTGTCATAAAAAGCCTTGAAGCCTATAGGCGCAACAACAACAAAAGATCTCTCAGTATAACGAACGACTAGCCCATCCCCTTGACGTTCGTTATATCGAGAGCCGGCTGTTAATTTTGTACAAGGTAATTAGAAATCGACGTGATTTCCACATGTTGTTCAACAAAAAAAAAATATTTTTTGTCAACTCTTAATACTGCTTAATGGTACGAATATTCGCAAATATCCTAATTAAAAACTTGATAGAAATGCAGCCGGAACTTGAAGCGGAAGTGCGTTTCTCACGAGGACTGTTTTGCAATTTGCATTATTGAATGACAACAATGATTAGGCCTAGTCGCACTCATATTTTCATACTCATCCTAATGAACGTAATTTAAACCAGCGACGATTTATAGTACATTAAGCATATTCTGAATCCTTGGGAAAGGAGCCACTAAATGACTGCAAAGGTTTTGGCAGAATTTGCTGCAAATAATCCGCATGATCGATGAGGCATGTCAACAGGTTGCCAGCTTGTGGGTTTGGCATGCATGGGAAAGTGAAATTTAGCAAAGTTTATTTAGGCTTGATACACACGAGCGTTTTTTCTCCTTCAAAGAGGACTTAATTTCGAGTACTATCGAGCTTTAATAAGGAAGTTGGTTGATTTTTTGCTGTTGCATTTCAAGCTTCTTCTTCTTCTTCTTCTTCTTATTGTTATTTTTTTTGTATCGAGGGGCCATGTGTTTGTTTTTTTGCGGTACAAAATGGCGGCTTGACGCAGCCCAGAAGCGCCGTTGAATGCAATCATCGGTCTTATGCGTTCAAGTGCCTCTTTTGATGACACAGATGATAAAAGCGATACAATGAGGTTCAAAAACAAATTGCGAGCGAACAAAGGCTTGGGGGGTCAGCTTTGGTCATCTTACTAATCGAATCCGTGACCTCCGCGGTCAAGTGCCATTTTAGGGGTCACAAATTAGTTTGTTATTAGCCGATAAAGTGACCTAGTTGCGACGATGTTGCAAATTGACCGTAGAGAAGTGATGCGACTGCAGGGTCGTTCATAAATGCAGGTGTCCAATGTTCATTGTGTCCCATCGTACAGTATATGATGGAACGATTCATTTCTTTGTACTATTTCTGGATGCATTTTTTTCAATAATGGATTGGATTTACGGTTTCGGATGCGCTTTACAACCAAAAAAAAATCGAATTAAGCGGCTTACATAAAAGGATAATTTTATTTTAGGAACCTATAAAGGAAATTAATTGAAAGATGCAGGGTCAAGTTTTGAAAGTAACGAGATTTGGTAAACGTCCATCTATTTTCGGGAATGTTGTTTATAAATCACGTTAATATAGAAGTGAAACTTACAGATGGTTTAAGCCTTAGCCTCGGTCACGATTTCTATCTTAGTCGAAATGGGAATCGGACAAATTACTGTGGAGTGGATAAAACGCTTGACCACGCCAAATTTAAAGAGGATAAAAATCCATATATAAAATCCAAGATAATGTATCCTGAATGGTATTTCTATATAGCACAGTTATGAGATGTCCACTGGACATGTGATTCAAATGAAGCGCAGTTGATATAGGACTGGGGCATTCAGCTTCGTCTAAGACAGAATTCGTGACCGGGACAATTTCAGATTTTTTTTTTAATTCTTGCTCTCGGTTGGTTTTAAAAACATTAATTTGGGTTTGAAAGTTGCAGATACATGTATTTACTCGTGTATTATACGGATTACGATGGCTTCCGTGTGGTATCGCCTATTTTTTCCAGGAAGTGGATGGTTTTTCCCCTTGAACACGAAACTTAACGTAACAGAAGTGGAGCGTACCGATCTCTGGTCACGCCCCCTGGTGTTCGTTTTTTTTTTTTCGGGGGCTACTGTTTAAATATAACCCCCGTGTTATTCTAACCGCAACGTGCCTCTCTGGCGCTCGAAACCCCCAGCGGCGACCTTGGTGGTGGTCCATGGGGTTCAAGCGTGATTACCTCTTTAAGGTCATCTCCAGCTTAAATTAAACTCGCCAACGTAGAGGTTTCCACGAATCCAAGACCGAAAAAAAGTTGTCAGTCTTGCATGATCATGACTACAAAATGATCCATGACAGCACAACGTTACATGTATTGCTTAAAGCCTGCTTCAGTGATCATCAGAAGTCGTCCATGAGCATTTTGTCGTCATGATCATGCAAGACTGACGACAACACGCTACGTGTAGATCAGGCTTTAGAAGGAATGGACTCGAACAGTTGCGCGACGAAAAAATCGCTAGTGTGACCTTAGCCTTAGTGACTAATCAATATATTCAGTCATGAATTCTATCGCAGCCTAGACGAAATAAAAACGGCTGATGTCATTTCAGCGGATTGATATCTTCAACTATGCAAATTGTGTTTTTGTTCTCTTTAAATTTGGCGAGGTCACTCATTTTATCCACTTTAATGGTGTGCATGCGCGCGTTTATCTTATCATGCGCGACAAGTGCAAATTTATTTTTTACAGAATTTCGTCCAGGTTTTGTTGCACTATCGCATTCATTGGTTAATTCATCCGAGAAAACTGATATACATGTACACGTAAATTTCAATAAAAGTTTGGAATTTGTATTCTTCAGATGCTATTTCCAAAACGGTAGACTGAACTCTAGATAATATGGGTAAATTATATTCGTATGAGGTCTGGTCACGAATTCTATCTCGTCTGCATTTAGACAAATTCCAGGTTACGGAGGCGCATTTGTTCGAATTTTATTTTCGTCTTACGACAGCGTGACATTATAATGATGGGACCTAGATTATGTGCAGGTTAAAAAATGGGCCCATTTTGCACAAAATAATATTCCACATAATTAATGTACTAGTATATTAGAACAACATGAAGTTAAATTCTGAATGACACCCCCTTTGCACGGAATAACTCTTTCTCTCCCCCCACACTGGCTCGCCACGGTCCAGTTTCGGGTGACCAGGGGCTAGCCCTTGCAGCATGTCTTGCCTCCTCTACAAGGTTAATTTCTGTGGAAATTGTTTCTTGACCCGCCTGGTGCGAGATTAGTTGGAAAAATAGTTATTTTTTTTTTTCTGCTTCTTCATGGCGCGACTAGACGCAATACGGCGCGCCCTCTGGCGATTTTCGGGGTGTTTTTAGGGTTGCGGCGAGGTTAGGGTGGACTGATGGCCCGAGGAGGTTCGCTGTTTTTTTTTAACGTCGGACACTAGCTAGCCGAATGAATGAATGACCCCGATTACGAGGGAGAGAGGGATCGTGAGGGGGAATGGCTGACCCCCACACACTCCACCCCCCCCCCTCTCTCTCTCTCTTTCGCGCGGGGCATCACGGGAAAAGCAGGGCTATTCAACTCGGGAATTTATCCTCAAAAAACTTCAAACACTTGCTAAGGCACGGAATGCCTTCTTTTAATTTTGGACTAAATTTGTCGGTTTAATATACCAGTTGCAATAACTTGGAACTTTTCTTTATATGGACATTTTTTTGTGGTAAAACAGCCTGGTATGTATTTACCAGGTTTTGATAACCTGGGTGCACCGTGCTGAGGTGTCGATTGAAAATATAGAAGAGCATATCTAAAATTATTCTCTTCAGTCTTGGGACCAGTGAGAAATATGGTTTTAGACAGGTTATACTTTCAGGCTTGAAAAAAAGTCATTCTTTCTTTATACTAGTACATGTTCATGGGTCCCAAGTCGGGACCGGTACATTTTAAAGCTTTTAAAGAGGATATTATTTTAGACAGGTCCTAGCTACTTTCAATTGGACAGACCTGGGAATGTCAGGAAAATTCAACCTTATTAGTACGTTTGTTTTCGTACACATGTAGCTAGCTATAGCTATGGTATGGCACACTTCAACTAGCCCTCTGTATTTGCAAGTATGGAAATGGGAATTCCCCTTTTAACATTTTATGTAAATACAAGACATCTTTTTTATACAAATTTTTACCAAAAAATAATGCATTTTTGCAGCGGTTAATGTCACGAATATTCGCAAACCTCCTCCTAATTAAGAACAAATTGTAATTATTAGTGATTTTTAATTCAGGTGTTACGAAGAAAAATAACTGTTTTAATAGTAGTTTGTGTGATACCAAAAGTTAAGGTGGTCATTTGCTGAACATTAGGTTCCTTCACGTGAGCGCTGTTAAGCACAAGCTGCAACGCTTTTCCCGCGTAATGAAACACGCGCATGAACAGCGCATGCGCACATCTAATTATGCGAGAAAAGCGTTGCAGCTTGTGCTTAGCAGCTTCTTTGATCAAAAAGACAAGAAATTGGTATCCATATTACCATTTGCTCATCAGGAAAAATTGTTTTGAAAACTGGAAAAGCAATGGAAATCCAAGTGTTATTTCAATGGGAACCCCGATTTGCAAGACACGTGTGCACCGTATTGGATTTCGTATTTGCGCGGGCCTGTTTTTGAAATCGTCCGCCAGAGGGCGCCTCTTCCCGGTGGCTCAACGCCGCTCTGCTTCTTTTAATCTTTTTTTTCTTTCTTTTTCTACTCATTCATGGCAATTCTCGAGCGTAAAATTGCCATTGTTTAATCTTCGCTGTTATTAAGGCATTTAAGCAAACAATTCGTCCTCCCGTTCTTTTATTCCTCTTTTTTTATGCTTATTTTTTTCTTCCTTTGCAAAGTGCGCATCTCTTGCATGGTGTTGCTGCTAATGCGTTTGATTATTATGGAAACGTATTGTGATAATCCCTCAATTAAGTCATTAATATTTATTTGACTTTTTATCGCAAAATGAATCGTTTTCCCCTTCAAACACTCTCGTAAAGGGGATGCTCGAGTAAATATACATTTTGGATAACTTTTGCTGCCCCGTGTTCACATTTTTATTTAGTTTTGAGCAATGGTGCAACCAACCTGATATTAAGAAAATGCTAATAGATAAAGGTGTGGATGGTAGTATAGGGCACGATATTGCAGGATTTTTATTAAATATTTTCTTGGTAGATCTAGACATAACAAGAGGCGCCTTGAATCTTTGAGTTGGGACTATTGAATTTATGCAGTTTTTTTTTTCGTTCATGACTTTTGACGCACCTTTCGTTTCTAGACTTGACTCTTGAGTCCATGGTAATGCTTAAGAAATTGACTTAAAAACTCGCGATTATGAAATTCAAATGTTTCATTCGAAGAACTATTTTGTTGTAGATAATCATTAAAGACGGCTGGAAATCGATTTACGATTAGCCCTGTACTGTATACAGGATGTCTGAAAAAAGACACTAGCCTACATGTAAAGATCGTGCCATTCTTGAATTTTAACGTTTTCGTGCCATGTTGTCCTTGGTGGTTCTTAAGAAATGGACTTAAAAAAACTGGACATGTTTAAATTCACATGTTTCATTCTGTTTTATGATTGACAAACGATTTACGATTCACCCTGTACATGCAGCATACACGGTGCCTGAATAATCGCGCCTTTACAAACCAACAAAATACAGCAAGTTTTAGATTAAGATCAGTAGAAAAGGACGAATTAATGGTGGGATCTCGAAGGGGTTAAAATTGAAATACATTTGGAATGACTCAGTGGCGTATTTTCGTAAATTAAAAAAAAACAAGATGGAGGCAGTCATTAAGGGTGCAAACTGGATCACAAAAGTGCAAATCCAGGTGAAATCAGGTTAAGTTTTTAAGCGAAAAATAGCCGAGTGAAGAGGGGATGAGGGTGAGGGAGAATAGTACAGGGTAGTTCAACTGGTTTTTTATGCTTTTGACGGTTTTATTGGCCGCAAATCATATCGCCATGAAGCCTAGGCCTGGGGGATACCTGGAATGTGCGAGGGGTCAAAGACCATCGGGCTTTCTCCGGCGTTAAAATTTGCTTTTTTTTTTCGTTGAAAAATAAGTTTTTAAACGGCATTTTACCAACTCATTAACCAAAAAATCACGAAGGAATAAGTAACGGCCACGATATTGGATTAAAAGGTGATAAAATGATCGGTACAGGGTGTCCCGAAAGATTGATACAAAGTACTCTTCTTCTGAGTTCGTATAGTACTTGTACATGCATGTAGCTGTTTTATCGAACAAAATCTGTACTATACTTGGCTTATTATAAGGGTGATGAAGCGATATAACGTCATTTGAAGAGACAAGGTTGAGCACACTTAGGCGTGGATCTTTTTACAAAAGTTTGGGAACAATGGTGGTTCAAAAGTTGAAGTACAAGGAAGAAAAAAGTGGAATGTAATAAGGGTTATTATTTGATTTTTTTCCCCCCCTGGTAATCACAATGGTAATCCAGCTCTTGAACTGAAATCAGAAATAAGGAAAACTGGCAGTTGCTTTTTCAACACGTTTCCAGTCATTTCCCCCTTTTATTTTTAGCATTGTTTGTAAAAGAATTACATAATGAAATGTTTATATTTATGTAAAAAAATACATCTGTTTTGTTATATTTTGGCATTTTTATCATAAATCTGTTGCACAGAATTTTTTTTAAATATAAAAATGTGACGTCATTCAAAATGGGCAAATACAGACTACACTTCAAACAACTTAATACATAACTGTACATGGTTGTGACTGGTCGTGTTATACAGTCCTTGAAAATTGAAGGGATAAGTCTTGAAATCCTTGAATTTTTGTTATCAAAATTACTGAACACCCTGAATTCACTCGAGTTGCATTAAATGCTCAACTGCTTTAGTCAGGGTGATCACCAAGATGGTGAGTATGTGGTGTTATGGCGACTTTGTGGCTATTAATATGCATGCCTCATGCACCAGCTACATGCAGTTGCTGCAATGTCGCCTTAACACCACATAATCGCCATCTTGGTGGGCACCCTTCCTTAGACGCCTGGAATGCCATGTTGTGTCTATGGTGATTGTTGGTGATCATGTGGTGTTGTGGCGACTGTTGGTGATCGTATGGTGTTGTGGTGAAGGTTGGTGGTCATCCTAATAATTTGCTTGTACTCGCCTCGTGCAACAGCTATATGCTTCAATGTCGCCATATCACCACATGCTCACCATATTGGTGAGCGCCTT
>JAQGCC010002018.1:0-20288 GCA_034698905.1 Xestoiulus laeticollis | reverse complement strand
GGGGCGGGGCATAGCTAATCTGGTATGGAACGCCGAAACAGACTATTGCATGGCGGTGAATTAACAGATAAGCACCATTTTAGTTATTATATCTTACATAATGGTGGCCATACTGCAAATGGCCTTATTTTGTAAAATGTATTCGTTTGCAGTGCATGAAATCTAAATAGGCGATTTTTCACGGATTATTTTGAAATGTTTTAATTTGTAAAAAAATATCAAAACTTAAAATGTGCAATAATTGCATATCCTAATTGAGTGCTTTTCGTTAATATTTTTATTTAAAATACATGAATCAATTATCTCAAATTGGCGTACATGTATGTTTTAGTTGGGGGTTATTTGCATTTCTTATTTGCTTGAATTGACAATAGTGTTGCTATTTTTTTCTTGAAAATACCTTTTGGATATTCGTATTTTTTTTCTTCAAAAAAGCTCGTAAAAAGTGTCCTAGAAAGTCTTCGTCGAATGAATAGTGATGCATAATGTATTTATTGACTGGAGGAAGGGAATTCCGCTTACAAAAAAACAAGGGTTTACAAAATGGTGGCAGGAAGACCTTAAAGCAATATGCTTAGACCAAAAAAGGATGATTGTTCATGAAGGCAGTGCCAAGTGTGAGATAGCAAACAACAAAAACAGCCTGCTAATATATGTAGATAAACAACAGAGACGCAACGTTTATAGACGAAAGCACTTCAGAATGTAATTAAGAGGATCGATGAATTCATATTTTTCGACTTATTTAAGGAAGCTCCACCTTCGTCTGCTGTTTAGAAATACAAATTTAGCCAAAAGGGACGCAATTTCTAGAAATGTTTTGATATTATTCAGGAAAATTGTTACAATTGTATTTTTTATGACAGTGATTTAAAGACTTATAGTATCTTCAAAATTATACAAGACTTGTTTTAATAAGAGTCAAATCTGGTCTATATATTTAGAGAATATACATGTATATTTAAATGTGAGATAACTAAAGTTTTGAAAACTATATAAGTTATATATGCTGATATAAGTTATCAGTTTTATTCTGATGATTGGGACACTGACATCAGTATGATATTATACTAATGTTATTATACTATACTGATATCAGGATAATACATCACCATTCCTTAGATAATGCATTTTCAGCTCCTGCTTTGCTAAAAAACCTATTCATCAATAATATGGAATTAGTAAATACCACTAAATAAAACTTGTATGTTTATTTTTGTGAACTAATAATCTTACAGCAAGTTCATTAACCGATGTGCATTGAAAATCAGTTTCAAGTATAATGATATGCAACTATAATTTGCACTGATATTGGTATGGGTATTGGCCTGCTAGCATCAGTTAAAAACATTGCCTAT
The DNA here is from genome assembly GCA_034698905.1 of Xestoiulus laeticollis. Classification (NCBI taxonomy): domain Eukaryota; kingdom Metazoa; phylum Arthropoda; class Diplopoda; order Julida; family Julidae; genus Xestoiulus; species Xestoiulus laeticollis. The sequence goes on along the minus strand of JAQGCC010002018.1, from coordinate 18,930 downwards.
GGTGTACTGATACCAGTATAAATATAACCAATATCAGTATGGCTAGATTGATGTACATATAAGTCTAACTCATAATGATAACGGTATGGGTTATACTGGCAACAGTCAAACATTACCTTATGATATACCGATACCAGTATAGCTCAGACTGTCATCAGTTTGGGTAAACTAAATTACAAAGATTTTACTGATATCAGTATATTTACTTTGACCAGGGCTAGCTTAGAACTATAAATTGCAACGTTTCATTCGACTTCAAGAACTTGAGTTTTTATAAATTCATGTTTGTATTTTTATATTTTGTTGAGACCCCCTGTTGTCGTACCATCATTTTAGAGACGTTTTCAGACTGTTTTGACGTTGAACGTTTTCCAATTCAACATATTCTCCCAGGTTTTTTGCTGATCTGGAAATGTCAAATGCCAAAACCACAACATTTCTGTTTGAGCGATGTTTTAATCGCATCGAATGCTCGGCTGAAACTGAAAGCACACGGTTTTTTTTTTTAATGCTAGGGCTTTTCTGTTCATATTCTTTGTCTGCTTTTACTCGTTGTTGTGTTGCTAGCTAGCACTCGTCATTATCAACGGACCGTGAAATGTGATCAGTTTCCAATTGCAATTTTTTATTGAAAAGTTTGATCTTTTCCATATCAACATCCCTCGTTTTTATAACAATGCAGAATTTAAACTCGTATCTATACGATTCAATTTGAGACATGATTAATCGCGTGTTAAAAGGAGTTAAAAACTTCTGTTTGGATTTTGAGTATGTAATTACCATCGAAATGATGTGGTTTAAAGACGATAAATTGAAAAGGGTATTTCTTTGTCAAATAACATGGTTGATAGATATACAGTAGGCCTAAATTATCATCCCCGACCCTCTTTGTGGGTATATTTGTATGGGTGTTTTGAATTACAAATTTCATTAGAGAACCAATATGGTTGACATGCTTGAGGCAAACAGTGGTAAAAATTATTCACTACGATGCAAATGAAAACATCTTAAAACATGTCCACGAAATAAGACGATATGATATGCATCTTCACAAAATTAACTTAAATTAAGATTCATCTTTTGCACTGCTTTCCTTTAATATTCGTCTTATTAAAACTTGCATTCAGTTTTTAGATAAAAAATGAAATAAAACTTATTTCATAGATTTCTTGAAATAATATTTGATTCTGAAATTAAATTTGAGACTGCAAATGAGATGGTGCATGATTTTAAGTTTGTCATTTCGTATTTTAATGGAAACCACACCTTTATTAAATCAAAATGTACGTGGTAATAGTTTGGTTTTCAAATTTCCGTTAAATCGACTGTAATTTCCTTCGAGGAATTGGGATGATTACTTTTCTACAATGTGCCTGCAGTTATCATGTTTCATTTATAAGTAATGTAGTTGATGTACTATGGATTTTCATAGGACGATGTTAAAAGATTTTATTATTTAACATGCTGGCAGTCGATTAATTATAGCTCTTTGCCTGACAAATAATAAGTAACTCGGTTTAAATCATGGTCGTTTAATAAAAAATTAAGATAGTATGTGGGGTTGGCAGTATTTAATGGAAATGTTGTACATTTTCATCATTTTTCATGCAATGAACAATACTAAATCATATTCAATTGATGGACATGATTATTGTAAGTTACTTAAAATAAGTTATAAATTTTAATTAAGATATGACAGGTGGTTAGTGTTGAATTCAAGCTGGGTCAATTGCTGAACTTTAAAAATTAGTATGTCCTAAAGCATTTTTGAGCAACGATACAAGAAGATGTTAGGCATAGTTTTATAACCTGGGAAGTTGAAAATTTTATTTGTGTAAACTTTTTATGACAAGTTAAGTTCGATTAGTACGGATTGTATTCAAATATATATATTAAGACTATTTCATGAGAAAATTTTATTTCACTAATAGTTGTACGTTGCTCCAGATGGATTTTAGATTTTCTGTTTACAAGGGCATTTTTTTAGAGATATATAACCCTCCCCCCCTCCTTCCATTCCCCCCTATTACCCCTTTTTCCCACTTAAAAGCATCTTATTTTGCTAATACTTTTCAGCCTGTTCCGATGACAGCAGGGCTTTTTTCCCTTTATAAGTCGAAGAATGTGCATTATACACGCACATAGGACTCCCTTTTCTGCTTTTCTACTTCCTTTAGCATTGCATAAACTTTCTATAAATGCTATCTTCCCCGCGTGTGGGCACTATGCCTATATTTTATTCAATCTTTATTTCTTATGCTTATACATGTACGATTCAATGTACTTCTGCACCAGTATTCAGTCAGTGACAGTCGTATGTCTAAGACTTTTGATCTCTTCACATTGCCTCGTCAAACTACCTGTTATAATCTCCCTAAAGAACATTTCTATAAATATCTATTCCGAATTGCACCAATGCATGTCGATGCAATGTGTTAAGAAATATTTTCAATAATTTTAATTTATTTTCGACAATTTATAGAAAACTTGAAAAATTGCTGTGGTCATGGAATGGATTTTTACATGACTGAAATCGGATTTCAGCTAGCATGAAGTTAATTCTATTACCACAGTTACTGTATTACTGGATCATTGTTGAATCGTACATGTACATGTGCACTGCACAGTACTAAATATTATTGGATGTGCATGTGCATTATACAGTACTGTATATTATTGGACATGTGCATGTGCACTATACAGTACTGTATTATTGGATGAACTTGTACATGTGCACAGTCCAGTACTGTGTTGTTTAATGTACTTTATGCATGTGCACTTTAGAGTACTATTATTCAATGTACTTGTACAGTGTATATGTGCACTGTACCGACTGTATTGTTGGATGTACACGTGCAATGTACAGTACATGTACTGTATTATTGGATATTGGATGCACATGTGTACTGTATACATTACTGTATTATATTGGATCTACTTCAGGCATGATAAATACATTCCATGACCACGGTTACTGTATTAAGAAACATTTGTAATAGCAAACAATAGCTTTGGAAGGTGTATTTTTTAAAATATATTAAAAAGTACGTAATTTATCGAACTCATAAATCATAACGAATTTATCGAGTCTTCGCATCTGAAATCAATCTGGTATCATTAGTGCTCATAATTATTTGGTTCCAATAAGATCTATTTTGATGTCAGTATTATTTGTTTTAAGCTTTTCAGATCAGCCAATAAGTAAGCTCGTTATAAAAGTGCAGTTATCATAACGACATCAACCATAATAGATTTTAAACTATAAGAGCAATTGAATAATTTGAGCTTTATGATATCTTTATTTTGATCCTAATCTGTGTTCGAATCGAGAATTTTAAACCCGATTAGTCGAAAGCAGTTTCGGTCCTTCCAAGAAACCATGGAAACCTTATCCTATAATTATCTTTCTGCGTGTATTGCATTTCTTGATGAATGCGCTTCAATTTAATGCTAATGCCATTGGATCTTCAGAATTTCCATCTTTGCTTTCAGATAATTAAATCAAATTTTTTTTTTATTTAACTTTGCTCGCATTAGCCTTAAATTATTGAGACGCAGACTCATTTCGGTACGCTCTAATACTTATTATAAATAATTAAAAATTAAAAATATTAGTGAGCTTTTGCGAGTTTTGAATACTAAAGAGAATCAAGAAACTGAAACTAGGTTTCTTTGAAGTCAATAATTTTTAAATTAGAAAAAAAAAATCCTAAAAAATAATTCGTCCTATATATTTTGAAGTGTTAACACAAGAAATGAAGCAGAAACTTCAATAGGAGATTTAGCTTTTCTTGTATTATTGGTTTAAAAGCCACATTGACAACAAATTGGCAAGATGTGGTAATGGCATTAAGCATGCCAATTTAGGAGCAACGAAATTTAAAACGAGAAAGACTAAGCTTTTTCAATCCAATTTTCAGCTGAATCAGCAAATGGGATTTAGACGAATCGTCCCACTTTACCCTTTTATTGGATTCAAGCAAAATTTCCAACACAGGTTACTCCATTTCAATATAACTCAATCTGTCGACATTTATAATTCCGTTTAGCATTTAAAATTTCGCGGATAAGCTCATTTTCTTGTTACCTAATTTCATCTTGTATTTTCAGTCCTCACCTTAAAAGACGAGGAATTAATAATTAAAATTAATTGCTTTCACTTTAACTTAAAGAAGACAAGGTCTATTTTGCAAAGTTGAACAATTGCAAATTTTTAAAAGTGATTAAAGTGGCATTTACTAATTTTTAAGTCATTGGTATGAAATTTATTTTTGATTTCATGCCTATGAAATATGGCATCTGTTTTCAATTGAAAGTGCATTTTATAGTTTAGTTTGCTATCGATTATCAGATGACTATTAAGACTTGAGTTCATTATTTCTGTTTATGACAAATAGATGCTCTTTCTGTTAGCTCCCCTTTTTATAAGCTTGATAAAAAAAATGCACGAAAAGACTGTAAAAGATAATAACATATTCGAAAACCAACTATTATTGTTCAGATTTTTTTCTGGAAATTGCTTTTAAGGAGGATGAGTTTTTTTTTTCCGATAATGCAGAGTGCATGTTCGCTATGCAATTAGGTACATTTTATTAAATTTGTGAGAGAACATTTATAGAATTACAGACTCCTTTCAAAAGCTTAACGATGAAAAGTTTGTTGACTAGCAAATTTAATATCTATGTAATCGCTCCAATGGATTGCAATTTTTTCCACTCTTTAATTTTAATAAAATTCGATATAGCAAAAGCTACATTTATTTAATTAATATAAATGCCTATTTTAGCCATAAAAAATTCTTACATTTTGACATACATCGAACATTCAAATTTTGAAACTGTCTGCTTAAATTCTTTCTTGATTTCTACAGTAGAATCTGTCTAAAATAATACTCCTGGGACCAGGGAAAAATATTATTTTAGACAGGTTCGTTCGTAAACATGCTACAGTACAGCTGCAAAATAGAAAATTTCCCTTTTTTGAATCCTTCATGAGTTGCTTGCTATACTATTCGCACATACTATACGTCCATACTATTCGCACAGCTGAAAAATAGGGAATTATCCCTTTTTGATTCCTTCATGCGTCACTTGCTATTGGTCCACACTATTCACACAACTGCAAAAAAGGGAATTTCCCCCTTTTGATTCCTTCATGCGTCACTTGCTATTGGTCCACACTATTCACACAGCTGCGAAACAGGGAATTTCCCCTTTTTGATTCCTTCATTAGTCACTTGCTATTGGTCCATACTATTCACACAGCTGCAAAATAGGCAATTTCCCCTTTTTTTCAATTCTTATACATGTGAACATAAATCGAGTCATTGGGTATTGGATATCATGAGCAAAGTTTAATTTACCCTGCATTTCCCTGTCATTTTTGTTTCCATGTTTAATATTTTAACGCAGTTTAATTGTAAATATTCCCTTAAAAAATCATTGGGACCAATATAAAATGTCCCTTTATGGATGTTTATTTGATGCATGGGTCCCAAGACGTTAATTTTATTATTTAAGAGAGGATATTATTTTACACAGGATTATTTTAGACCGGTTCTAGCATACATCGTTTTTACTTGATCGAATAAAACCATCGCGAACCAGTGGCATAAACCTCGTATCAGAAATCGAAACAGAAATAAAAGCGTTATTGTATAGTTTATTTCCTTGTCTTTCGGTTCATTTGATATTTTATGAACTGCACACATATCCTTCATATGCACCTTGTCTCCGTATACGGATGTATACCGATTAATAGAAGCAGGCTATAGCTCGCAATAGGAATTTGCAAAGTATTTCCGGGGGGAGTCCAACCTCCACATTTTCGTTGAACATTTCCCACCCCCCCCCTGATGGAGGGATGTTACCCCGTTAGTCTCCATATCCATTATTGGATGTAGTCATGTAGAACGAGCGCTGTGAAAAGCCGTTGTAATTTTCGGGAGACAGTTACCGGTGGGATATGCCGTCTGACAGAAATGTTCGAATGAGACGAGAGGGATCTATATCCAATCTCTCGAGAGCCATCACGTTAACCACAGGCGAGGCCCCTTCGGAGTTCTGTGGGTGTCCTGGTGGTAGTTTTACACAAAAACGATCTTCTGACATAGGCCATCACCCATCTGGTTCAATGGCTAAATCCTAATTCTTTAGCGCGACTTAGATCCGGAGCAGTGGCTGAGCAACCGTATAAATCTTAGAAGCTCTTTTCTGGAGAGAACCTCTGAAGAAATGACTCCATCTTCATCACCGATCACTTCAATCGGTTAAGGGTATACCGTAAGACAAAATCCGCTTTCACGACGACCCATGCATGTTATGGTCGACGTCGACTCAGAATCTGCATGGGGACCTTCACATTTGTGTACATATTGAGGTAAAACCATTAACCCACAAGTTCAAGACGTTGTTGTCATTTTTCTACATTTCAAATTAAGCCGGTTGTATAGACTTTCATCACATCACATCACGAGCGCTCACGTGATGAAGGGCCACCAATATCTGTAATGCATTATTTAAAATTATTTAGAACTTTCGATGCATGTACGGGGATAAAACTATTATCGCGTCATGCCCCTCACATCACAAATCAGACCTCACGGTTTTCTTTTCTGACTCGTCTACCTATTTTGTGACATCACGTCCTGACGTCCATATATATTTCTCGTTCAAGTATGTTGTATTTTTTTTAAAAAATCATTATGTTGTAAAATTCCATCGTGCTAGTTGTCACTTGTGTGATGTGAGACCTAAAATGCTGGTCGCGACACATGTGACAGCAGCTTGTTTACTGGGCGATGTCACGGTTAAAAATGTGAGCTCGTAAAATCACATCACGAGCGCTCACGTGATGACGTGCCACCTAGGAAAAATCTGTAATGCATTATTTAAAATTGTTTAGAATTTTCGATGCATGTACGGGGATAAAACTGTAATCGCGTCATGCCCCTCACATCACAAATTTGACCTCACGTTTTTCTTTTATGATTCGTCTACGTACTTTGAGACATCACGTCCATATTTCTCGCGTTCAATTATATGTCCTATTTTATTTAAAAATAATATGTTGTAAAATTCCATCGTGCTGTCATGCGACACTTGTCACTTGTTGCTCGTGCTATCACGTCAGCTCATGTGACGTGATGGTAGTCTGTATTCCAGCATAAAATATAGCCTGTTTTGACAAAACAGATATTTAACAAAAGAAATGCGTCATATCATCTCATTTCGTTGACAGTTTTTAAGATGTTTCATTTGCAGTGTAGTTTATTGTCAAGTTTTTTAAAGATTTTAAGATGTTTTTGATGCAGATAATGTCTGTAAAACGAGGATATTTTTAAGGCATTATATATAGCGTCTATCACGATTTCTATCAGGCCTTAGATGAAAAACAAACTATTTAGATATGCAAAATAGTCGCAAATTGGATAAATACACTACAGTTATATATAGTCAAGACTTCTAACATGTAAGAATGATTCTTACAAAAAAAAACATGTCTGGCATATGGTTGTATTTTTCAAAATTGGTTCTTATGTGAATGGATTTGATATTTTGGTAAGAACCTCAAGATGCACGTTATTGGTTGTTCGTGTTTTTTGATATTTCATAAAATTGAATTCGCTTATTTTGAAAGTTGTATTAAATACATGTGCAGAGGTCTTCTTTCGATGAGATTATTGTTGAGAATAACCGGAGACATATTTTTTGTCTTAAAAATCGATATTTGCACCGACAGAATCTAATCCAAAAGCTGCAGGGATTCAAACAGGACCTAGCTGTCTGTGGAAGAGAAACAGTTTTCAACATTGTAGCACTTAAAAATTTTCTCATAACTTCAATCGAGCTTTTTGTTTACCCTCAATAATCTTTTCTTGGATGAGAAAAACAATTTATTTTTTTTAATTCCCTCTAGAATTTATAACGTTTATACTTTATTTGTAGGATTCTCGAATCAAATGTTTAATCTGATTTAATAATCTAAAATGTGTGCAATGAGCTGCATAGAAATCTGGAAATGTTTCAAAAAGTTCCGAATTTTATTTTTATAATTGGAAAAATCAGACTTTTTAGGAAATGTATATCTTATCAACACATTTTTTTTCACTTTTATGGCTAGATTTACGTTTTATGAGGTATAGTTTCATGAATAAAGTTAAACTTGTAAATAATAATTAGTTCAACGCTAATCCAATTGGTTACTATAGTGCATTTCTTAAAACCTATCGTCGATGTTCAGGTATAAACATTTACAAAACATGAGGCTAATTTCAAAATAACGGAATTTCATATTTTTTGGGAAGTTATCATAGGCAAAAAGGTTATAATTTTGCATAATGTTACAATTTTAAATAAGAAATTCCTGAGTAAAATACATGTATTACTCAAGTGTCTACTCGAATGTTAAGCTGGTGTTTTAAAGACCCACTATCCAATTTTGGTATCCTGTACTGTAAATATTGACATATTTAATGTAATGTCTGAAGATTATTTATAATGATTTTTAACTCTAGGCTTGTTTAGTTTTGAATAATACAGTATATGATGAGCATAAAATCTTGCAATATAGAATACAAAACTGTTTAGGTACAGTATAACAAATTTAATTTTTCTATCGTTGAAAATAGTGTGAAAAATCTTAATAATTTTAACCCTAAATATTCAAAATAATGTAGGACACATCTGTATCCAACTCATTTCTGAAAACAATTTATTTTTGGCATTGAATTTTTCAAATTCGTAATTTTTTGTGAAGAGTTTACATATATCTATCATTAGGTTAAGAGTATTTTTTTCTTCTTAAATCTAGTCGAATTTTAGTCTGACGCAGCGCATTTCAATTTTTTGTGGAGTACATGTCTACTATAGGGGGAATGTTATTACATTATCTGTTAAATGGATTCCCGCTTCATAGCAGTTTTTGGATTCGTCCTGAAACACGATGCTGTAGTTGCCATACCAACTGGGTCCATCAGTCAAGTTTGTTTGAAAATGTGGGGCTTCTTTTAGCATCTCCATATCCCTCTCCCCCTGCCCTTACCTTCCACCCTCCCTTTTCCTGTATTTCATCGCGATTGAAAACCACCTTGCCTACGTTTCGTCTCCCCAACATTTTTCTATTGAATTTCTCTTCCCTGAGGTACAATTAATATTAGTCAAGAAATTGCCTTTGAAAAAAAAAAAAGAAGAACAAGAAGTGGCTTCCGAAAGGCATAACGCTGATTACAATACTGTGAAAAGAATTATTTAGTTAAATGCGAGATATGGAATAACGAATTGCATTTCGTCTCTCTGATGAAAACCAATTTTGATGAGCAGTGTATTAAAGTTGGAAATAGATTTATTCGTCCTAGCAGTTTAAGGCTCGATGCACGCGTTCCCTGGCTTGCATTTACCCTATATTAAATTAAATACGAGTTTACTCATTTTAGATGTATATGTTGGAAACTCCTCGAGTTGGGCGGAGATAAACAATCTCATCCTTGTGCGCATGCGTTTGCTTAAAGTGCACTTCAACTGATAAATGATAAAGATGAATCTGGGGGAAGTAATATACTACCTTTTAATTAAATAATTTAATATCTTGAATAAAAATTAAGATGTGCAATACAGTAGAACCTTTATGAAATAATCCTGTGTAAAATAATAATATTCTATGAAATAATAAAATATGCAGGTCTCGACTTAATTGGCAGCCATGTATAAAATAATAAACCTCTATAAAGTGCTATTTATAATAATTTTTATTGGTAACAATGAGTATTGCTCCCAATGATTTTTTAAGGGAATATCATCAAGAAAAATGCACAAAATATCAAACATGGAATCAAAAATTTCAAGCATGAAAACAAAAATGGCAGGGAAATACAGGGAAATTAAACGTTTTGCTCGTAATACCCAATATTACTACTGACTCATACATGTACACATGTATAAAGATGGAAAAAGCAGGGAAATTCCCTATTTTGCGGCTGTGTATATAGTGTACTAGAGTACTAGACCAATAGCAGGTGACTCGTGAAGGATACACTGTATACACTATAGCGTGTTTGAATTAATAATCTGTCTGAACTATAATAACCTGTACAAAATAATATATTTCCCTGGTCCCAAGAGTGGTATTTTAGACAGGTTCTAATCTATGGTATACAGGTAAAGATGCTGTAGAAATGAATTTTTCATATATGAGGCATCAAATACCATTTTTGATCCAGTCACGAATAAAAATATTAATCTCAACCTGCAGCTAGATTTCTGATTTTCAATTGCTATAAAAATGCGATCCATAAGCAATTGGATTCATACAATGAGATTTTTGTGGTACGCTATGCAGGCTGTGAGCTAGGCGATGCTGATTTTCGTTCCACCCTGTAGGCAATGGTATAGTAAATAGGCCGATGTTTGAAATTGAATTTGAGAGAGACGGGGGTATTGACGCGGTTTAATTCCATGCATCGCGGGGGAACTGTGAGCTAAAAATAAGCACGAACCACATCACAATATCATCGCAAATGACCTGCTAACATTTCAGAGTTAAAAAGGTCACGTGATTGACATTTTGCCTCAGCCACATGCCGTTTGCAAAAGTTTAATCGATTGATCGGTTTGGGTTACCCCCAAAAAGCGTGCTACAGATACAAAACTCTTCCCATATACCCCCTTCTTCTTCCCACACATCAACCCCTCTAAAAATAAGTGAAAAAAAAAAAAAAAACATGGAAGAGGACTGGGGGATGAAAAGAATGTCGGGTTCAAGATAATTTCCGCTGCACTGGGTTTTCTATAAATAAAAAAAAAACACACGCCCTACGGTATTGATAAACATTGTGAGAATAAGGGCCCTATCCCATCGGATCATTAATAATTCTAGAAAGCGTGTGGTGTTGGGAAGAAAATGATTAGATTTGAAGAAGAATCTGAGAGAGGAGCGAGAGGATGTTTGTCCAGTGGTGATAAAAGCGTGTTTATCATTTATTATACGCACTTACACGTGTACGCCTCCGTTAATGACAACTTGCTTCATATATATAGCTAGGGCCATATATCACATATGGTCATCACTAGCTTTATTAAAAGCAGACCTCATTTTCCATGCTCTCACGAATATTAATTTAATATGGACCTCGTGATACTTGCCTATTTGTATTCTAATATGCACCAGGCACGCACTATATGTACATTAAATATCCTGTGATTTGCATGGGGCTATGGACATCCTTCAATCTATCACATCCCTATTTTAAGATCAAGGGCACTGTGTACAAAGGTGCACGATGCAAATCAAAATAATCGAAATTAAGATGCACACGAAATAAGATCTTAATTTCTCCACTTTTTTAACTTGAAACCTGCGAATAACAGCTCTCCATATATCTGGAAGTAGCACATCCTCGCAGTCGGCACGAATCGATTTTATAGAACAAACTACCTCCATATTGCGTATTTCTTGCAAAACGCGACATGCGCACTGGTTTTTTCGACACAAAATCACAGGTTTTATACCTGCGAAGAGCAACAATGAAATTTCACCCACTGGAAAATCCCAAAATGAGGCCGATAAATGTCAAATAAAATACATTAGCATAGTGAATGCATGTTTATCATTTAGAAAAGTACGTATTTAGATACATGCATGTACACCCAATATAAAGTATAAATGGCTACATCTACATAGATGCCATTGCATACGAGTGTATATTTTATACCGATTTAAATTTTGATATATTTTTATCATTCCTTAAATTCATGATGCAATATTACAACGTAGCAAAGTACGCCACATATATAGGTCTACATAAATGCTACACTGGAATTAATTTTGCAATAAACACCCTCGTCTTTTGTTAGAAATGACGTAGGTTGAGGGGAAAGGAAGAATTAATATCCTGTTTAATCCGTCTTAATCAAAGCGTCATTAAGTTTTTTGTGTGATATTTTAACAAGTAGCGCCGAGCGATGAAGCATGCAATGATTGCCTATCTTTAGGGGCGACATTTTTTGTCATCATTTCCATAATCTCACTAAAACGCTTAGTCATTCTGATTTTCAGCCTGGGTTTAGTCCAACCTTAGTAAAACTATAAGATCATCTGGTTGAAGGAGGTCCAGGTCGGAATTCGTTAATCCATATATTGTGGGATGTCTGAAATTTAAGGGTTCGTGTGTGTGCACTGCTAATCAGCATATTTTAAATCAACATGTCCACGAAATAAGATGCAAAAATGCATCTTAACTTCCCTATACTTTTTTAACTTAAAAATAGTTGCGTTTTTAAATAAGAAAGGTATTAGAAAAAATGCAAAAAATGTATCCTAATTTAAGTTACATTTGCAAATATATTCATCTTAATGTAAGTTACATTTGCAAAGATGCATCTTAATTTAGGTAAAATTTGCAAAAATGCATTCATCTAAATTTAAGTTAAATTAAATTTGCAAAGATGCATCTTAATTTAAGTTAAATTTGCAAGGATGCATCTTAATTTAAGTTAAATTTGCAAGGATGCATCTTAATTTAAGTTAAATTTGCAAAGATGTATCTAAAGTTTAATTTTCAAAGATACATTTTAATTTAGGTAAAAAATTTGCAAAAATGCATTCATCTAAATTTAAGTTAAATTAAATTTGCAAAGATGTATCATATTGCATTTGTTTTCTGACTATGGGGTACTGAGTTGAATTGAAAAGACAAAATTTCGAATTAGTAAGCTTGTGATAGTGTTTAATACAGTACAATTTTGGTCAATTTCCAATAGTAGGCCTACTTTAATATTTTTTAAATAATTGTTTTTGGTATATATATCATATTGATTTTAAATGGCTTTACATACATGTACACGTAACATTGTACACATATATACCTGTATACACGTAAATATCCGTACGACATAAAATGTGTAAATTTTGTCTTATGTAGCTGAACCTATCACAGCCTGTCAAAGCAGCAAATTAGTTTACACCACTCAGAAACCCTCCATGTCGACATGTTTTTCCCATCGTGTTTAATGAAATAGAAGAACAACATTTCCCACGTGTTTTTTCCAAGTCCCTTCTGGTATGTTTCTCTCGTCTTTTTTCGTCATTTTCTGCATAGCTTATCCGGAGTAAGTAATTACTTAGGATGTTAACAGGTCAGACTCCATGAATAACGTCACGTGTCACACTTTCGCAATTTGTCTATTTTTCATTCCCCATCTGTTTGGATAATAAAAAAAAGAGGAGAGATTTATTAATTTGAATAATCTCGTTGAAGCAAGATATAGGAGGAGAGCCTGCGCAATTTCCACTTTTTAATGTAAAAAAAAAAGTTGTCGTGTTTTCTGACCGATAATTTTGCACAATTTATTTCTCGCCAAGTAGCAGCTGTTATTATTAAAGATTTAATTATATAATAACTCTTCGTCCGGAATAAGCGTTCATTCGTGTATAATCGATTCTTTCTCATGGTTGATTATGAACGACCACACGACGAGATGGCTGCTGTTTTCAAATTGCAATTTCGGTAGACATTTTAAGCGAGCTAGGAATTTATTTCTGCGGCCATTTGCAAACATCAAAAACGGTGACATCAATTTCGAATATGTTTAATCTTTTACGAGCATTAAGCTCAACACGGCCTGATAACCTTAAATGTTTTAAGTCAAATAGATTGCTCGTTTCCATGGACGCAGTGATAAAGAGTACTAGGGTTCAAAAACCCCTCGCTTTGGGCAGCTACCTAGGTTCAAATTAACTGCCTGCACGTGTTCAGCCTTAGTTTTCTAATTGCTGGATTACATATTGAAAAATGTAGCCCAATACGCTTTTGATTAATATTTTAAATTGAGCATTTTTTTTTTTGGACACCCCTGTATAAAGTCTAGATTTCACATCAAAATTGCATTTATGATCGCCGTATTTCTCAAAATTATATTCGAACAGTATTCTTTTTATAATTGTATAATTTCGTTGCTCGTTATCATTAATTATACACTTGCCAGCATAGCTTGGAAGTTAGCGGTGATTGCCTGCTTAAAAGGGTAATATTTGGATTGCTGGATTTACATTCCAATTCAATTGCCAGAAAAGCACATATTTGCAGGTAATAAGTTATTTAAATGAGCATTTGCTTCTATTTAAGATATAAGACAAATCTACTGTAATGTACAATAATCTATAATATATAATCTAGTTTGCCTACCTCAAGGGGTAATATTGTGGTTCCTGTAGGCTAGCTACCAACGGAATTTTATACCAATTTTCTTTGAAGTTTTCGTGTCTATTTTCTTGACTTTATTATAAAATTTTACATGATTTAAGAGACAATAATTTCTTAAGTAGAACACAGTATTGTAACTGGATTGGTCGAATATTGCAACACTATTGGTTAAATTTGCACAAATTGGACAATGAAACCTATATTGGACTGATGGTGGTCCAAGCTTACTAGGCAATACTGGACCAATATTGTGGTCTTTTTTTAATCTATTATTTAATCTATATATTGGCAATTATGGCAAATTGTTAACATTGCAATTTTGTACCAATATTGAAAAATGCGTTTAGCCTATAATTGGCCAATATTGAGGGCTACTAGGGTTGGATTTAAAAATCTGAAATATATCTTTAAGATTTCCATAATATAGGCCTACATTTGTTGCATTAACGAGATTTGCACATGACTTGTCTTAAGTTTAACCTTTAAATAATTTTAGTATATGCACTAGCTGCTTTGTTTAATGTTCACTGTAAATCTAAATAAATACATGTTTTTTTTATATTATGTTTTCCTAGAAATAATATGCATAATTTAGTTATCTTCAGCATACTGAAATTATTTTACAATAGTTGACAATGTCTGTGAAAATATAATGAAAAATGTCTCGCCAAATCATCCAAGGTGACAAGTTGGAAGGGTGCCCACAAAGGGGGGTTGCCTATTCGTTACTGCTGTTGAACTTCATTAAACATATTGCTCTTGGGAATGAAGGGTGCGAAGCATTTTGCACATACGTGTAGCTCGCCTTATCATCGGTTGTAATATAGTTTTGAAATGGCCATCAGAATGTAGAAGTGTGGCAGGCACAGATAGGAAGACGTACCATTTACTTCCGCTACATTTCCTCTCTTTTTTTATTCAGCATCGTGGTAAAGATGTTGTTTTCTGTAATGGCTTAGAGTGGGAAATGAAACAAAAAAAAATATATATATATATAAGCCCGATGGAAGAAGGATGAAAATGAGAGGGTTGTTGCTCGAAATATTACCTAGATAATATCTAGCCACGTTTTGCATAGCATCTTTTATGAGCATTGCCTACGATCAAAAAATAACATTTCGGCGTTATATTAATATTTCATGGCTTATTTTCTAGCGATTTGTTGACAGCTGTTTCTGTGTTTTTGATAAAGTACCCAACTCTTGTTGAAGTGCGTGAAGCTTTTGCAGGTGATTGATTGGTTTTCCACGGTCATTACTCAAGTTCAGATTGCGAGTCCTATTGAACTTTTCTCAGCTTTTTAACTTTTATTCCTTTTGACTGTAGATTACGGATATAGTTGATGACCATTCATTTGAAATGGTCAGTTGGTAACAGGGGGCGAGAGAAGCCTGGTCATGGGGGAAACCCAACAATGTTTGCCAAATGCGTCATTTTATAAACTTACGGTTATCACGTTCCCCCGAATCACTAAACTAGTTAATTAAATTAAGGGCATTAAGGCTAAATGAAGAAATAAAAGCAGGAAATACACTTTTATTGAATTAGGATTTTCTCCTGCTTCATACTTGTTGCTAAATTGTATACATAAGACTTGCGAAAAGACCACTTGCTAGCATAGCTTGGACGCTAGCGGTGAAGGGTAATATTTGAGTTTCTAGGTTTACATCACATTGCAGTTTAATTGCCAGAAAAAACACATAGGTGCAGAAAATAAAGTCTTGTAAATCAGCATTTGATAGTAATAGCCTACTAAATAAGACAAGACTATCTATTACAATGTATAAGAATAGTATTTGCTTTATAGCAATAAATGAACACTTCCCACATAGCTTGGAAACTAGCTTTGAATTCCTACCTCCAGGGGTAATATTGTGATGCTTCAATACCACACCTTGCTCAATACCGAGGGACTTTATATCAATTACCTATAAAATTCTCGTCTAATTAATTTAAGTCCATGTAAAATTAATTTACATGATTATAGTAGAATATAACTTTTAAGCTTATGTTTTATGATAATAATTAAATTAGCAAACGAAAATGCATTTGGTGCATTAAAATGTGTATCCAGAATTATTACTATACTTATAAATACTTGTATCATATTGCATAGAATAAATATTTTACGTATAATATAAAACATACGTTCATATATATGTACGCGTTTTTGTTAAATAGACGTTGGAATTTATCGAGTTTGCCATCCGTAATTAATCAAAGTGTTTAATGACTCCATGTATCCTATGTTTGGATTAAAAGAAGTCTTTTAATCCAAACATATAGGATACATAGGAAACCAGATCTTGTCAACGCGTTTTAATTAATCCTCTTTTATTCATTTAATTGCATATTGAAGTACTAAAATACCTTATGTTTTCACCCATGACTGTGGTCCAGGCCACACACAAAAAAAAGTAACACTATAGTTGTTTGCCCGGTGGTGTTTTATCGATTGTATATACAGTGGCGTAACAACATTAAAAAAAAAACAGTTTCACAAAATGGCAAGTTGTTGTGTAAGCCAATAGCGTGAGAGCCCTAGTCTGTTTATTTTTCTCCCGTCTCTTATTCTTTACCTCATCTGTAGGAATAATTTGGTATGAGAGTCATGCACCCGTAGATGCTTGTCTTTTTATGCGCGAATGTTTTAGTAAAGACTCGGTAAGCCATTGAATGAGAAAGACGTTTGTTTTGCAAGCAGCCATGTCGTTAGTTTTAACTTTGTTAGAGAAGTTGTTGGGAGGTTCACATGAGGGGCCCCTTTCTCCAAAAGGCCCCAGGCGTCCTTATTGTAAAACTCCCAATTTTTAGTGCATCGGAGCTACGTTGGCTTATGAACATCAGATGGGAAAGTATGACGTAGGTGAAGCGGGAGTAACCGTTGTTTTCACTCCCCCACCCACCCCACTTTTTCCTGTAATTGAATCAAGAGAAGGAACCGTATAGGCAGTTCAATTCATGTGTCATTGTTTGCAAACAACTGGAGTGGATGGCGAAATTTCTCTCTCGTGTTCTGAATATTTGTCGACTTTTTGGGGTGTATAAGCAAGCGTGAGTTTGAGGACGTGTCGCTATTATTAGCTCTAAATTTGAGTCTGTGCAACGCATTTTGATTCGACAATTTAGAAAGAACAATGCCGGTGTTTTGGCTTATTAAGAAGATGATCAAGTATATAACTGAGGTGCTAAAAATAGGGGTAGGAAGCGTGTTTAGAAATGCAACACCACGCTTTTTATGGCCTTTTTGCAGGTCATTGATGAAATACATTTAAATGTATTATAAATTTCTGTGCATCTACATGTACACTGCAATGCATGATGCTCTAGACTGTCTTGCATCTGAACCATTGGCCTATCTTTTTCTTTAAAAATCTTTTTTTTTTCTAAATGTGAGCTCGTGTCGTCACGTCTCGTGAGCTCACGTGACGGAATTACAACAGAAAAAATATTCTAAAAATGTAACACTAAATATCGACGTGAGGATGTGATGTCACGAAGTATGTAGACGAGCTTGAATCGAAAACGTTAGGCCAGATTTGTGATGTGAGGAGCTTGACGTGATAACACGCCCACGATTGACGCCCACGTACAATTGAACATGCGTCGACCATGCTATACAGTTCTAAATATTGCATTCTACATTTTGTCCATGAGGCGTGAGCGTGCGTGATCTCACGTGACGTGACGTGACGTTTGCATGTAGCCGGCTTTATGGGTGTACTTACACTCCCGACATGAGCAAAGCAATGACTTATTAGCTATAGATGGGATGATTTATCTAACAATGCTCTTTTAGCAAATTTTTAAAAATTATCTAGTAGTTACTTAATTTGTAAAAAAAAAACCATGAAGAACCACAATTTCTATTGGTTCAAACTTGCAAAAGTGGTTCTAGGCATGGGTTTCTAATGTATAATGCTTCCTCATTCACCTCTAAATGTCTATTTTCAGACAGGTCTGAGGTTAAAATAAAAAATAATGAAGCATTAATTCGTATCTTGAAATATGATAATTAATAATTCAGACAACAACAGAATGCAGTTATCGATTGTGTTATGCCTCGTCTCGTATGTACATGTACATTGTATATTGACCTTTTGAAACCGTATGAAAATAGGCCATTGAATTTGCCGATCCACGTGTTTCACACAATGTTTTATTAAGCCCGTTAATCTAGATTAATATTAGTTTCCGTTGCGTGATCGTGTTTCCGAAACGTTGTTGTGCTACACCCTTTGCCGTATCTGTATACTAAATTTATTTCATTTGTTGACTGGGATCTACACACATTTGTACAAAATCTAACTAATAAATTCCCCCACGCTATGCTAATCTAAGTACTTTACCGATATAAAGTTTCGCATATCTACTTGCCTAAATATTTCATATTCACATGTAGTGAACGCCCTTTTATGAATAATTAATTTTGGATCCATGTAAATGTAAGTTATTTACCTTTACTAATTTTGTAATATTGCAATCGTGGCCTATGTTTTTGGTATAAACATATGTTGCTTAAGCAATTATCATTCACCAATTTCTTAATTAATTTAAGCTTAATGATTATTCGTATTATTTTAATATTTTTTATAAAATGAAATTATAAAACGTTGTGAAATACATTGCACAATATAACTATATAATATAACAATATAATAGGGGTACTCACGCACGTCGTAGATATTTGTAAATCTACGGTTGTAGATTTTTTGAGGTCAGCCGCGCATGCG
>JAQGCC010002017.1:0-20293 GCA_034698905.1 Xestoiulus laeticollis | reverse complement strand
AAAATCTGCAAATATACTGTATATGTTTATTCAAGTTAATTTAAGTTGAAGCACATTTTCTCGAGAATTAATTTTGCTATTAATTCGTTGGAATTAGATGGACATCCATTATGCTTTTTTCTGCAAATCGAAACATATACTGTATATGTAGAACTATTTTGCAACAAATGCTTTCTATAGTCAATAGTAGTTGTTTATGTTCTGGAGGCTGGAGCTCTATAGTCAACAATTGAAAAACTTGCAGAACAAGTAATGGAAAAGGTATATGCTTTTATTGCCCAATAATGGAAGTTGGATGCGAATTTGTTGGTTGTAGGTGCAGGACACACTGCACCATGAAAGTCAAAAACAATTTTATTTCGACTTTTCTAAACCTATATCTGATTGTAGGGATTCTCGAAACTGTCAGCACTTAGAAAAATCTATAGTAATTTTTTGTTCCAAATTTGTATTTGCATGCCCGTTTTTTTGGGGGGATTTTCTTGCTGTTATATTTGTGCAACTTAATAACGGTGTTGCTTTTTATGCTACGCGTCTTTTTTACAATGCACAATCGTACAATTTGACACTGCAAGCAGTAGTTTTAAAACGCGCAAATTTAAGTAAACATGACATACCCCACATCAAAAGCGTGCATACGGGTGAGAAGAAAAAAAAAGGGAAAAAATATTTCTTATAAGGTCCTGGTAGCGGTAATTTCATCTTCAATATTCGTGATGTACGTGACTACATTGATTTTAGAGTGTTGGCAATCAATAGAAAGAAAATTTCTTGACAGTATAAATTTGGTAATGTTTTCTTAAAGGTGAAGAACCCTCTTTCATTTGACAAGGTATATGATCACAAGGTTAGGATTAATGCTTCATTATTACGTCACTTAATTAATGGCCCAGCTCAATATCACGAACCTGATATACAGGAATATATAAGGTAATAAGCAGCTCTGCAGGGGTTGTCATCAAAATTACCTCGGTTAATTTGGCCACTGTTGAAGCCACGAAGACGGTAACAGGTGGTTCAATTTGGAGAGTATATACATATACATGTACATATACCTTGGATCGTGTTTGAATCCAAACAATTTTGATAAAATTTGCTTTGGTAGATTTTACCTTATATTTTTTTTTCTATGGAAGCTTATGATATCAGCACAGACCTTTGCTGCCCACCAAAAGTCTCAAGAAATATGTAGACAGGAACCACTTCTACTGAATGGAGATGTTATTTTTATTTCGTCAAGCTACACTTAAGCTTATTAGCTCTTATGGTTAAATACATGTTATAGGATATGTAAAATAGCAAAGGGTAAGTCAAACATCTCCTTAATGAGGAAGGATTGCTTCCTGGTAACCAGAAATGGTTAAATGACATTACCTTTACAAGTACTGAAGGGATTCTCTACTAACTTTCAAATAAAGTTGCACATTTTATTGCCCTTGCATTTTCAGCTTGTTTACAGTGGACAGTTTTGGCTGAATTTTTTCCACGTGGTGTTGTGCATATCTTACAAATGCAAGTAATGAGCATAGTGAAGATAGTATGTGGCATTGCAGTACTCATAGGGAAGTGGCAAAGAGACTGCATTACAGACCCCCTAAGGTGCCAACCTCGGTGGCAATCTAATGGCGAATAATTTTTGAGAGCTGTCCAGTTAGTTTACTCGAGTATGACAGGAAATGCTTGCTTGGGTCAGTAGCCACAGGTCATCCTAAGGCACGTTGGATGACGTGGGTCAATGAGAACCATCCTTTCAAACTAATCCTTCCTGGAATGCAATTAAATGTCCAGCTATAATCAAGTTGGCAGACATTAATTGGAATTAATTACATGTATCACGAATAATAATTTTCATTTGAATACATCTCAAAAAGGTTCATTGGTAGGCAATTATTAATCCACGTATCTTTCTTTAAAATATCTGAAACATAATAAAACATTTGGTTGTCTCTCATACTAAAGATAATAATGCAATATTATCATAGTAATGTCCCATTACTATATTGATTATATAGGTTGACCCTATAGATTATATATTTAAAACCTGAAATTTTCAGGGATATATTGGATATTATATATAGCGATTCATTCTGAAAAAGTCAGTAACTTGCATGTAAATATTACATTTGCTGTTCATAGTAAGTTATTATTTGTCACAAAAATTCACCAAAAGGCAAACTTAGCAAACCCTGTAAGCTTATATATTATATAGATATATGGGAAATTCCCATTTTAACATTTTACTGGAACGAATATTCAAAAACCTAATAAAAACTTATATTAATTAGTTATCATTTTTAATCCAGAAAGACAGATTACAATCGTTTTTTAATAAAAGTTTAAAAAGTAATTTTTGCAGTTTTTTTTTTAAATTTTAAACATGTTTACTTTTTTTTACTCTTAAAAGCAACTTTTTACTGTAACAAATGTTTTCGTAACCTCTTATTAAAAAATAATTATAATTTTTTGCGATTTTTAATCCAGAAAGGACACGTTTCAATTTTGTAATAAAAGTTTAAAAGGTAATATTTGGAATAGAAGTTTAAAAGGTAATTTTGGTAAACATTGTAAATTTTGTAAATTGTGTTCTGTAGAGCAGCATTGATGCTCTACAGAACATTTTCAGTCTTCAGGATGGTCAAGGAAAATTATCTTTTAAAACTTGAAAAACCAAGGAAGTTAAAAAAATTATATTTGGGGAACTCTCCTATATCATGTTTCTATATGAGTATTTACTATAAATAACCATTGCACATTTATAAAAATGCAACATATTTAGCATTATTACAGTAATTTGTTTTCACAAAATTGTTTCTTCGAAAACAGCCGGAGTTTCTAAATAAATCAATGAAAAACCATTGACGTTTTTATCCCATCAAGCGTGTCAATATTAATAAACTAGATCTAAATAGTGCCTGAAGGTTGGGTTCAAAGGGATTTGCCCGTAATTACCCATTCAGGAGCTTAGTAAATGTGCGCAATTAATTTTTGGCTTTCGGAAGCAGGTTTTGAAATTGGAAACCCCTTGTGTGGTTTGCAGAATTTAAAAGTGAAGCTGACCATTTATTTCCAGATCAAATACATTTTAGCCTATCTTTGTAAACGTAATTGCTCGAATGGACAGCCCGGAATAATCAATAAAACTAATAGGAGAGTTTGACCACACCAGTTTTGCATCTATAGATTTAAAGGGTGCAATGGTTTAGATCCTTTAGTGGCGTGCACCCATGCATACCCTGTTTTTGAAAGAGCCATTTAGAAGTTGCCATTTCCATTGACCATCCCTAATGTATTTAAATTGAGTATTGATCTATCTTCTTTGCTGGAATTTGAAATATTCATGACTGACCTTAGCTTATGCAGCGATGGTTTCCAACATCTTTTTCTAAACACATCTATGGGGCCAGGCAGCTTTTCGCTATAAAAGCCCTTTCAAATTATTGCAAAGTTGCTAAGTCGAAAAATATATGGCTAAAAAGTCT
This sequence comes from Xestoiulus laeticollis, assembly GCA_034698905.1. Classification (NCBI taxonomy): domain Eukaryota; kingdom Metazoa; phylum Arthropoda; class Diplopoda; order Julida; family Julidae; genus Xestoiulus; species Xestoiulus laeticollis. Next base: position 16,814 of record JAQGCC010002017.1, on the reverse strand, counting down.
GAAAATCTGCCTTTAGTAAAAAATTTAGGACCCGTATATGCCATATGGTCAATATAACATGTACATATACATGCCATTAACCTTTAATGTATTACACATTTATGGTCATAAAAGTTCTTACAGGATTGTCCATACACCGCTGTACAGCAGGGTAAGCTACCATTTAGCGTTTCCCTTAGTTCTAAAAAAAACTTTGTAACAACTTTTAAATAATTACCAATGAAAACGAAAAAAGTTGATTTCATACAAAACAGACCATTTACTTCCCTTTCCTAATTTGATGTTTTGTCCAAAGTGTTACGACTAAAATGTTATAATTGGGTTTCGGTGAACTAATTGGCAAACTCTAATAATATCAGTGAATAGAGGATACATGACTTCCTATCTCACCGCATTAACAGAATTTTAATAACTATATGATTTAAATAAAAAAGTGGGGTGGCACTAACTTTTGGATTACCCTTTATAGCTTTAGCACAAGTGTGCAGATATGGCCATATTGTGGAAATGGCAAAAATATGCTGCAAATCAGATGTTAGTGCTAACCAATATTAAGAGGAAGGGGGAAAAACGAGAACAAAAACGTGATACATTTTGAATTGCTTGACCACCTTGTTTTGACGTACATGTATATTTTGTGATACTTTAATTCACGAATAATTTCGAAGTAAAATTATTTTGGTTTCATGGCCAAAATGATTTCATGATGTTCTGAACCTTTCAAGGAAAACGGAATTGCACGCAGCAAAAAAGGCTAAATCTGTCTGTGGTGTAAAACTTCTATATTTTCGTCTAATTATATGCTATAGTTTTGATAAATATTTCCAAGCCTGAAGCGGACCACAGATTTCACTCCCGCCCTCTAGTTACGACAAAATACTCTGTCAGGTCATAAACACTAGTGGTTTGCCAAATTATTTGGCATTTCATATGAAGTATATCCACCACCTTATAATCATGTTTTTTTCCCGTTAGCCTTAAATGGCTGCAATCAAGTGAATATCGGAAACGTGTACATTTAAAAAGAGTTGCAAAAAAATGAAAAAAACTTGCTTAAAACTCTTAGTCGAAACTTGTATGTACATGGATAAAAATATGTTCATAGAAATCAAAAAATGATGAAGAAAACATGAAATTAAAATAGCGTATAAACACCTCTCTTTACCCTCGGCCAGTCGAATTTGATTTAGAAAATGAGATATGGTTCGGACCGTCTTATTAAATGCAATTTTTTACATCATATGATGTGCCCGTATATATACAATCAAGTTTATGACATCGTGGTTTTGAAAATTGTAGGATGAAAAATTTCCAATTATCTTTGTATATTTGTTTAAATATTATACACAAAAACTGTCTGTCCTGTCACCATTATGGTCATTATCTCAACCACTAACAATTTTTACATAACACCATTTTTGAATTTTTGTGTTTAATGTAGGTTCATTTCGTTTAGTATTAATTCAGGGTGTCCAGTCGTAGTGAAAATAGAGAAAACTTGAATACTGTGTATAAAAAAAACATTTTTTTTCAAACATATCAAATTCATTTCATAGGTAATTTTAAAAATCAATAATTTTACTAAAGTGATAAACGTATCCTTTAAATAATCTTAAATGTTTTCCACAAAATTTACTGGACACCCTGTATTCTGATTAATTCGCGTGATTAAATGCTAATTTAATTTTTAAACAAATTGCTTAAGCTTAGTTCCTGCATGTCTTATACTATAGGTTTATGCCATCATAATAATATTCCCCAAATACCACATTTTAAAATATCAAGGAATTTCGTGTTTTTGTGCAAGTTTTCTCTATTCAATAAATAAGCTTGGACACCTGAATGTGCGTGACAATATGACAAGATTTGAGTAACATAGTTTCCAGTTTTGATGCATAAAATTACATTCTATAGAAGTTCATAAAATAAAGGTTTTTGCCCCAGCATTTTTATGTTGACCCGAAATTGTTTTTTTCCCCTGTTTTTGTATTTGGTAAAAAGGGGTAAGGACTCAAGTCTTTGTAGCAATTTATTTTCAGATTTTTATACAGGTTTGCTAAAGACATACCCAACAGAAATCGATTATTTTTCTTAAACATGTGCAAATTAGTCGGTTTAGCACTATAACATATGTTTAAAAAAATCCCAATGATATATTAGTTGCATTTAATAAAAAAAATGTTAAAAAGCAGTCTAAAAAAAATAGGCGATCGAATCTCGTTTACACATTTCTTATTCATGAGAATTTTTTATGAGAAATTTTAAGGAATTTTAATAGTTCACTTTTTATAGCTTTTGGTGAACTGTACTAATTGGTGCATGTCACGTATAATTAAATGGTCCAATCGTTACACATGTAACCCTTGTCACTGTGTAGGCTACGTGAGACGTCTCAAATGAATCATTCTATAACTAAATTCAGATCGTAAAAAATGGTTTAAATATATTTCAAGCTTCAACAAACCCAAAATTTCAATTACCTCAATAGTCGATGCATTATGTTACCAAACCGGATTGTTTGAATGTATAATCCAACCATGTTGACAATTTTAACCAATGTTAAGATGTTGGTTTGACTTTGAAATATCAGCCAAAATCCAGAAGAAAAAAAACTAGTTTATATACTAGAAATCTACAGAGAAACTTAATAAATGTACTAAAATGGGTACTAAATCATTCGATTATTAACCACCATTAGATATAATGATATTATCATATGACGATCATCATTGGCATCTCTAAAATTCTCCTTCAAGTAGTATACGTTTTCAGATTTAATATTTAAAACTGCACTTTGAGGAATTGCTATTTTAAAATAATAAATACAAACTTCTTTTTAACTTTTGTTATATCACTGAAAGCGGCATTTTGTCTGAAAACCTTTTCTGTATTTGCATATCATGTGTATACAACTAAGATATCCGTATTTATAAAAATAAATCAGATAACGTGACTTTTTCCAATAATCGATCGAAATTGACAAACTATTGTTCATTTATCTTCTATATAGTTTAAAACTTAAAATTATAATGTATATTTATGGTAAATACTCTATTAATCGTTAATTGCCTCGAATAAACCCTGGGTGTTAGGAGAATTCCCTAATTTTGCTTAATTGCGCCTTACATTTTCTGATAGCATTGCCCAGTGCATAGATGATTCCCCCTTTTATGGAAATATTAGGCTAAATGAAGTACTTTGAGGGAATAAAAATAATAAACCCCGTTCCAATGTTCCTTATACTTTTAATTACGCTCGTATATAGTATTGTTTTCTAGACTGGTTATACAAGACAAGGTTTTGATTATCCTCATGGCTGCCTGTCATATTCCTCTCTGGTATGTTACCATGACTTTTCATATGTTATATTAATATTTTACTTCAGCTCATTAATTAGTAACTATATAACAGAAACTATAAATTCTTTATAAGAAATTTATTGCAAGAATGATTGAAATACGTTGACGTGTACTTTACATCAATTAACATGATGTGAGAAAAGTTAAGTTGTTACATTCACATTGGTATGAAACTATACATCAGAAGAGCTATAGCTGTGTGTATATGTGTAGCATACTACTCTGTAAACACAATCAACATGTATGAAGAGGGTTATCAAATAATGCCAAAAATTCAGTCTTCATTAATGCAATAAGTTGTCCAGTCCATCATGGTATCCATGTCCATCAGAGACATCCATGCTTTAATTGCCTCACCTAACATTGACGAACCAAGGTAGAATGCATGTTACTGACTGCAAAATAGTCCAAAATGACCTCGACGTTTGCTTTTTATATTTTACTATCTCTTTTCCTTGTCCAACATCCCGTTTTTGTTATATTTCAGCAATCATAAGTTCCGTCACATACTTTGCAGGCGTCCAGCATGACTACTCTGACGCTTCACTCGTCCTAGCGGATGTCCTGTGACATGACATCGACATCCTTTTTTGCATATAACTCTCCAGTGTCTTATGAACGCTATAAAGATGGAATAGTCAGGGACAAGTCATTTATTTTGTAAAAAGTCATGGAAATGCAGCTCAAATATTACATTTGCATTCTTATAACCAATTATTAGATACCAGATGATGTCAAGGTGGTCATTTATAAAACATTATAGATTGCGTTCTACAACAGCTTCTTTGCAGCAACTGTACACAATAATTTAATTGTTAGGCATATCTTCATATACATGTATGTGAATTTTCAGTCGTCAGCATGGGAAGGGTTAATTAACATGGAAAAACCGGAGAAGTTGAAAATTTAATTTCTTCAGGGAACCATGAACTAGATTCTGCTGCATACATTGTATAAGAAATCATTTTGGTTAACTGCTGAAAGAATTATAGTTAAGTTGTTTTAAGTTAAATTGTACTTGCAGATATATACAATGATCCCAAAACAGTGAAAGTTCAGGGACATTAATTTCAAAATTTAATTTAAAAAGTTTCAATTATGTGACAATGGGTTAGGCTAGCACTGGTGTCTATTTAATGGGTTTATTCCACTCGTGTTTTTATAAACATTTTTGTTTTCTATTGCTTAGCAGTTAGAAACGTTTGAAATTTAAAACAATATTCAAATGCGTTCTATTTGTTTAGTATATAGGTCTAAAATGTGATCGCATTTTCTAGTCATCCGTCGAACTCAGTAACCTTTTTGATGCTTCCCATAAAAAAAAAATAAGTCAGGAGGATTTTTAAAAGTATGCATTTTTTGTTGAATTCTTTGGCATGAGTACATCTAGGTGGAGTCCCACGTAGTCTATGGCCTCGCCCTCCACGTGTCGATGAGAATCACAATCCCACAGTGCAAAACAATACCCTGGGCCCCGAGGTGGGTCTGCAGTGCTGGGGTGACATTTCAATCCCTCGGCGGGATGTCCATTGTCTTTGAACAAGGCAACAATTTGTCGCGACAACGCCATCATTGTTTTTCAACGCTATGTTGCACCACTTTAATGGCATGGTCCAACGTTCACGATTGTGCCATATCCGTTTTGCATGGCGCTGCTGACCAACAGTGGTTCTCGCCTTCCAATTCTTTGTATCCTATATCTGTATTGTAATGTGGGAAAATGTGACATCGACCATTCGAGGATTCAAATATCGCATTTGCAAGGACTATTCTTCTCAACTACTATCTTGCTTCATGCATGTAATCGTTACTGTACATGGATTTGCTAAGGCAATTACCTTAATGCCCATATTTTCAATGCATCTGATGGTGCTTTTCTTATTATAATTTGAATATGCTTATATTTTTAATGCAAATCAAACAGCTTTTCAAACAACCGTTTAATGTTTGGCATTGTTGTTAAGGTTTTATATAATCTGTTTTCGTATATAATAAAGTTGTCAGCTACATTTATGGAAGATTCTATTTAAAATTTAAAATCTTGTTAAAGTTGTTTTTATTAGCTTGGAATTTCATAATAGACTCATAAAATCCCATTCAAAAGGGATTCATGCCATGGAGTCCTATAGAATAACACCTTTATATTGTGATCTCATATATGCTACGATTTCTTAATTACTATAGTCTCGTTAAAATGTTTAATAATCTCACTATTCATTATTACATTGTATAATAATGTTTCTATCGTATTTTTACTGTTTCATTTAATATGCAGCTAATAATGCTACATTTATTTCTTTACAGATGAGCAGCTTTCAAGTTATGAGGCAAACACACATGAAAGGTACTTATTCAATGTTTATGACGAGGTTTATAAACTAATCTGCATCTTTCATAAATGAAGCCAAGTTTTCAAAACATATTTTAAGCAATTGCACCGGTAATTTAAATTGTAACATACTAGTAGTTCTACATGACGTATACAGTATGCTGATTTATCCAATTGAGAGGTATACTATTAGCTATATGTGAAGGACGTCTCCTTCTATTTTTTTTTAATGAATTAAAAGTCCTCATAACTCAAGCATTGAGGATATGGTTATAATGTATGCTTAATTATAACGTCCGTTAACCCAAGTATCACGACTTAGTTTTGTCCAAGGTTTAGGTGAACAGACTCGAGAGGTACACTGCAATATAATGTATATTCGTATGCTTACATACAGTGAAGCACATTATGCTATACATTAAGGATGTGGTAGCCTTCGATATCACGAGTAATGACATGCAAATAGCCCAGCTTTGCAAAACGAATGCTATATAACTTAGATAATGCATAGTTTTATTATTAAAACTGAGAGAATATTAGAGGCCTAATTGATATCTAATTGAGCTACCTGCAACTGGTGGAAATGGATCCATCGTGTGGATCATTGCGTAGCATGACTAATGAGGCCGTTCTTTAAGATTGACGAGTTCAGATATCTGTTTGGGGGTAAAATTGATAGCTTCAACGTCGTAAAATTAATCACAGATACTTCCTATTATTCTTGATAATTTCCTATACTAAACCATTTCTGCTATTTTATATATAAAAATAAGATTAAAGTATTGGTACAGGATGCGCTAATATTTCAATTATCTTATGGTATTTCCTGTTAAATGCGAATTAAAAGGTATGCTCATAAAAATATTTTAACACTTTTAATACGGGTATTTCGGGGGCTTTAATGATAATGTATATAAATTTTGAAACGTGAAGGACATGCCACCTTTGGGTAGTGATTTTTATTTTGGATTGTTAAATGCAACATCAAGTACAAATTAATGGTATAATTAGAAAACCATTGCAATTTGTATTAACTCAATTCATATGCAATTCTGACAATGCCAAAATTTTAGATATACATGTACAGTATGTGGGATCCCTGTAATATATCCAAAAAATATGAATGAGTTAGTACATATATATCTAAAATATCACTTGTTAGTTTGAAACGCTGCAAAATATCGACAAAAAAGCGAAAATGAGTTAGTGCATATGGACATGCATAAATCTCTTTTGTGATAGACATATAATGCGAAGTTCTACGATATCGAAATATTGACTGTTTTAACGTCTGCGTTCGTGTATTTCGGTACTTTGCAATAATGTTGATGTATTTTTATGCGAACAATGGTACGTAGTTAAGATAGGACTCGTCCTAATATATTGATGTTAGTTGCTGCTGCTGCAGTGCAGATGTAGGACCATCTCAGCATAAAATAAAAGCTCCATTTATTTATGCCAATTCGAAATAACTGCACATTTTACATACGAGTTATGCTAGCGGAAAATCTGCAGAATGGACATTGTCAATAGCATTAAGGACAAACTTGAAGTTTTTTTTTCCAAAGATAAAAACAAATGATATGCGGTTTGCGTGGTCTGTTTTTATTCCAAGTTGGCCAAAATATGCGACTCCCAACTTGCATTTCAAATGCAATTCATTTCCCCTCGATGTTCTTCTTCTTGTTGACGTTGAAAGTTAAGCCATTTCTTTTTCAGAAATAATTGCCTCAATGATTTAAAAATATGTTTCAGGAATAATTCATGTTGAATGACAAGAGAAAAGTGATATAGCTGGTCCTGTATCTTTTACAATAACGATGATTTGTATTTGCTTTTATTTCAAATAAGTCAATCTTACATAAACTAACCTTATACTTCGGTCCATAAGTTGGTCACTTAGGTCATTGGACATTGGTCTATCTTAAAATCTTCTCGATTGAAACCATCTTCAAACCACAACAAGGGATGGTCCCAACCAATTTGTGAAATATGCAAATAAGAATTAATTATTCATGCACAAGAAACTAGTTGTTTATGAATAATTTATACATAACGATACGTTAGTAAGCTGCTATATGCTGGCATATCACAACAAAACACAATTTAATCACTGGATTTGTTGAGCATTGCTATTTATTAAAATGTTTATAGTTAATAAACTATGACTTATGAACAACTAAAAACGCAACAAAGGCTCGACCGAAAGTTACTTTACATTAACTTTTTAATGTCCCCCATCATCATAGCCTGAGCTAGTATACACAGTTCCAGACATTGCAACCTCTTCGTATTTGGACCCTACAGTATATACACGTTTTAGTTGCATTAAAAAAAACGTGTGTTGCTGTATGTGTATACGTGATAGAGAAGAACCAGTGTGTATACTTGCATAGGACCTCTACTCATCTATCATCTTTGGTTAATATGTCAAGCAGTGATCGAAATCCTTTTTATATTATGCCAATATCCAGTGAGTGAAATGCCTGCTAATGCTCCGTACCTTATGCATTATCAGAGGCCTACTGTTTCCTTGCTCTCTCTGATGTGTCGATTGAACATTTTTATATTTCAGAATTTTTCCCCCATTCGCTTTTTTTTTTCGATTTTTTAAAAAATGAAAACTCGCAAAATGCGCACTAAGTATCGTCATTAAATGGGCAAAGTTATGAAGAAAAATTCATTGGCCATTAAAATAGGTAAAATGCTCCTTTGTCAGAGTTGTGGCTGAATTTGTTGCCATTTATTGAAAATGGTTTTCATTTATTAAAAATAATTGTGTTTTCACATAGCCAGCTATTAGTTATCGCAAAAGTGGAGAATATAAAACAATTGATTTTGATTAGTTATAATTTCAATTCAGTGACTTTTGAAAAATGTTTTAATAGCAATCTGTGTGATACCTAGTTGATGGTCATTTGCTGAACATTGTAAATTGTGTTCTGAAATAGTTACTTTCAGGCATTGTTAGGAATAGTCATATTCTTGAAATTGCAGACGTCAGGATATGGTTAAGGGAAAACTTTTACAAATTTGAAAGGTCAGGGAGGTTGAAGATTTTCGTTGGGAATCCTTTATTTCTGAAATAGTTTTCAAATTTTCTCCCGGCAAGCAAAAAAGCAGTTTTCAGTGTTTGAGGTCTTAGGCCTACATAAACGTGCATTGTCTTTGTTTGTGACAATGTAGAATATGTACTGGCTGACTACATATGACCATCCATCCCCGGACTTGCGCTAGACCGCAATCGATGATCTATGAGATAGCGTTTTCCTCTTGGTTAGCCACGGAATGATCGAAACATGCAAATGTGAATTGCAGCTAGTCTTCGTCATTGCAGCTTTTATATGGCCACATATACACGGTCGGTGAAAGATGCATGGCGAGAGGAGAGTTATGGGGTGAAATGCTCTTTTCCCTCGCTATTTAATTGTGTAGAATCTGTGACATCGACGAGCCATAACAAGATCATTACAAAAGCCGTAATGAACTGTTATCTCACACAATTTATACAAGCGGGAAGGTTATTGTCATAATTCCAGACTGATGGTTTTATCGCCAAAAGTTACGGTGTCTGCTATATACCATTTGGTCACTGATGAGGCGCCCAATGCTAGCCAAAATGTCAGAGATGATAATTGTGGGTAGAAAGAAACGAAGGGCAATGTCATCGCCTTCAAAAATAACACGAATATGAGTTTGGACCTCGCTTATTGGGCACCTGTTAACCCGCATTTGACCACGAAAGTTTTTAAATGCTTAGGAAACTATGAAAAAATGCCAGAAAAAATATGTTAAATTGCATCAATTTTTTCATAATGTTGCCTGTATTCATCAAATTCATCATGGGAAATAAACTTAAACATACATGTATAACTGTCAACTATCTGTAAAGATCATGGTACACTCATGTACATGAAGTTTAGGCCAAGGGTCTTGTGGTGGTCAACAAGGGAGGTTTTCTGGTATCTACAGTGTATGCCTTCTCGTACCATATTGGCATTTATCCATATAGTGGAGAATAGGAGATATATCGACGATGATGATAGAGTAGGGGTGGTGGTTTTGGATCTATATGAATTAAACGACAAAAGCGTCGTTGAGAATTGAGTCTGGGAAAAACGAAAGGTTATTGGAAATGATGCCCTTGTGAAAAGGACCGAGTTTTACCCCACAACCAATCAATCATATTAATTGAAAATTACCATCACATGTAAAATTCATGGCTGTCGAAAGTAGGTAGATTCTACTCTCCATATCAGTCACACTGGCACGACCACTCGTATGTGATATGTTTCTATAAGCATTTTACAATTGTAATGTTTTTATTGTAACATTTGAATTGTTTAGTTTTAAAAAAGTACTGCAAAACATCAAGTTTTATGATAAAAGGATACTAAGTTTCAATTTTTGTATTGCTTGTTTATAATTAAGCGTTTTGCTCATAAGTTGGCATTTCTTATAAAAGTTAATAATTCCAGAATTTATAATAAATCAAGTGATGAGATCTATTTTAACGTTTTGATAAAATTAATAGTTGTGTATAAAATATTTGTCTTTCGGACGTGAACATATAGGTATAGCCTACACACGTTGCATGCAAAATCGTGGCCGAGATCATATCTTAGTATAATTTTCACTCATCGCTAGTTTTACTGCAGGAAGTCCAGGTGGTGGCTCATTATAATTTTGGTAAATGGTTCCGAAAGAAAGATTTAAATGGTCTCCTTAGACTTTGTAACGAAACCAATTAATGAAGCTTAAGATGAGGTCACATCAGTTCTTGTGTAGGTCGACATTATGAATTTTCTCTGCTATCTTAAACCAGTTAGCTACTTGTTACATCCATCAGAGGTTATCATTTGTGTCGATTTAAATTAATTCAGATTAATACTGATAATGTTGATTTTGTAATATTTGCATTTGAATATAACCGATTTTGTTAGATTACAACAGATTATAACGTCGTATGTACCCCACATGAGATTTTATGATATTACCTATACTTTTTGGACTCATGTAATGATGATTTGATATAGTTAAACATTATCAAGGTTCTCGCAGACCTGGAAAACCTTGATTTGTCAGGAAAAGTGATATTTTTGGTTAATAGTCCTGGAAATTTAATATTAATTTGATTTCACGTAGCCAGTTAATGAATTAAGCTTATACCAAAAGTCAAGATAATACACACTCATTAGCCAGTAATGCATCTAAAGAAATGGGAAATTCCCCTTTCATTTCAGTAATATTATTTTACGTAAATATAAATTGACATCTTTTGCATACGTATTTTTAACCAAAAAAAAAAAAAAAAAAATCAATCTACAGAAATGTGTACTCGTACCACTATTTATTGACACGAATATTGCTAACCTCCCAATAACAAATTGTTATTTTAATTAGTTATAATTGAATAATTTTAATTCAGATATAACAATGGAAAATTGACATTTAATTAAACGATCTCAAGCTGGTCATTTGCTACATATTATAAGCAATACAAGAATTGGCACATTTTTGAAATTCAAATCGTGAGAAAGGTCAGGGAATTTTTTTCAATAAAGCTGAAAAGGTCAGGGAAGTTGAAACCTATTCTGTGTGAATCCTGAGAATCCTCTCGAGAAGGTATAAAGTGGTATATAAGCTTACATATTATATCCAAAGTTTTGGCTGCATCTAACCAATCCAACCTCTAGCTTGCCAGTGGTATATTGCAAAAAAATGATATCTCTTTGTTCAATCCAAGGAAATATGACCTTTATCTTTAAAATCTGTTAATTAAATTTTGTTGAGTTTTATCGGCTCACCAAAGTTGCCTTAGCCTGCAAAGCATTGTTCAGAAATTACGTTCTGCGACAGCGTTATCGTGGTCGTATTTAACTCATAGGTAGACCTCCTTTATTCCTCGAATGTCAAATTGTAAAGAAAAAAGAAATAAAAAAGCATCCATAACTATATATGTCTGGTCTACTACCAAGGTAAAATAATATCGCAATAAAACCGATGCATATAACGTCAGAGTTTGCCATTCTGCCAGCAGGAGTGCTGTCTACCTGCATGCATTCTCTCTTTCTGAAATGGGCATTTAGAAATCGTGCACAAACGATACTTTTACATCTTATCATATTTGGTCAACCATCCAGAGATGGGTGTGGATGTTGCTTTTTAAATTAATTTTTTTGGATATTCAGAACCTTACTGTGTAACATTAGCAATCTTGAATACAAGTTTGGCAATCAGTTTGGCAACTTATTTTCATACTGAAGCTACCGATTATTTACTACTGCATTTTTATAAAGGAAATTTGAAAAAAATTGGTGCAAATTGGTCCTGGGATGGATTTCTTGAAAATAGAATGTATTATCCTTGAAATCCTTGAAATTGTTCTCTTAAATTTTTATAATAATTTGCTCAGGAGATTGTTGTATGAATATGCAATTCTGTTAAATCATGATAATGATGAGCAGTGTTTTCTCAGTTTTATATTAAGTTTTCGCCATGGCCTTCTTGTTTATTGAAATACTTATACCTTTTAAAAAATACAAAATTATGTTCACATTGCGAAGATGAAATTTTGGGAAAATTGAAATAACTGGTTTCAGTTTTAAATTAGGTTTTAAAGTGGATTTTAAGTGAAATTTATTAACCATACCTTCAACATTCATTCAAACAAGTATACCTGACTATTTCAGGTATATCCCGTTAAACATTATTATCGTTTCATTGTTCTATTCAGAATGACAATATTGTTCCTGTCACCTCAGTAACATTAAATTTTCCACTTAGGAAGATTCGGGATGTTGCACTATTTTTTTTTAAAATCTGTATAATGAGATGAATACGTTGGACAATTTATACTCTATATAGTTGGTGGGTTTTTTTTTCCCATGTGGCCATGCACGGTTCTTGATCTTGTTTGGGGGGAAAAACAAAAAAAAAAACAATCATAAATACTTTAGTTGTTCCACACAAGGCTCCGGAAGCTGCTGCTATTGAAACAGCAGGTATTTCCGTCACATTAGATCACTATCTGGCATGCCAACTATTGCAGTTGTAGGCCTACTTCATATGACGTTTAATCTAGGTCTAAATCGACTTTGTGCACCGTGCATTTGTAATTGGCAACAGGACGAAACGTGGGCACACATTTGTCAACGCCCTATTTCAGAGTGATGAAAACAATTGTTCATTACACGTGATGCTGCTGGAAAAAAGGTGTGCATTTCCAGCATTGTTTACCAAATGCTTCTGTCTCTTGTTATTTTTCACCTTCCACCCATGCATCAAAATGATGTTTTGGAATCAATAGCCATATTTTCAGATGTATTTTGACGCCCTTTTTTTTAGCCGAAAATACATGTTTGCTTTTTTTTTGCTTTCAACCATAAAGGTAAAATGTGTGTAACGGAAGTTTTATTAGGGGATTATATTGCACTGTCCCTCGTTACTAACATAACGCCTTTTCTGATTTATTTGTCCCTCTAATACCTGACCCATATGCGGATTTTTGGCACCCACCTGTAGCTAGACTTTTTACCTGTGAAAGCAGTGCATACATGTGGTTTTATGATGACCCTTATAAACGTGCAATGTTTTTATAGAATAGACTGAAATTTTGATTTTTTTTGCTTGTTAATTAGCAACTGCGTTTTAAATCCTACGTCTTGTTATAATGGTTAAATTTGGTTGAAAACATATTATGTATTTATTTTTTCATATGCAAATTTGAAATTTGCAAAGTTTTAAGTATAAAATGGTGATTCCTGTGTTGATTTCATTTTTTAAATTGTCAGAAATTTCAAAATTATGGTGAAGTGATTTATTTAGAAATAGCCAGGAAATTCAAAATATAAATGTAACAATTGCTTTCATATATCCATGAAGTTAAATGTATTAGTTATCACAAAGGTAAACATTCCGTCAACCCTGTATCTTTAAAATCGTGGAATTTTCCATGCATTTTATTCAAATTAACAACATTTTTCGTAAAAATTCACATTTATGTTTTTCACGTGTTTTTTTTACAAAAAAAATGAATAACTTTTTGCTTACTTGCACAGCTTTTTTTTGGGACCAACCCAACTAATTTCATTTAAAAAAATAATATGATTTTACCAAATACATGAATTACAGTATAGGTCGAATCTTAAGACTGCAGTTTCATAAATTAGGTTTTTTTAATGTTATTAATATAATAACTATGGGGTCAATTACTTTTTTTAACCTGGAAGTACTGCTATAATTGAGACCGAATTCCTGTAATCGGGTCCTTCCGCCCTATACATGGACTTGAATTTTTAAAATAAAACTTTAGTGTTTTTGCTATGTACGTTTATCTTTAATTCTATGACAGGAAGCTTGTTTAAATAATGGAAGGATTAACATTGTTCTATAAAATATATTCTTGAATTCAAAAATTTAATCTGGAGTAATAAATCTTCCTAAACATGTCTTCTATTCTGTTTTTGGTTTTCAAACTGCACAACGATGTTGTCAGTTATCCCTTTAGTGCTCTAATTATAAATCCAATTATTTCTAAATATTCTTTCTACTTTTTATCGATAAACCGGCCTTAAAGTCGAAAATCACATTATTTTTAACTGTTCGCAATTTGTACAGAAATCATATATTAGGAAAAAATAAAATGATTAACGTAGCTGTATTCAGAAATGACATGAACATAATTTTTGTTGGAAACGACAGCATTTTTGATATATTTTAACCAAATAATATCTGGGAATGTATTGCGAGGGAAACATCTTTCAAAATCTGACAATTAATAAAAAGTTTTTTTTTAAAAGTCAAAGTCCTTCATAGTTTTCTAGTGACGTAGAAGTAGTTGCAATTAATTTTTTTTTAATTAAATGTTAACAGTTAGTTCGTTCAATAGTTGATAGCTAGTTGCACAAATTAAATTAAATCGTGTGTCTGCTATCGAAGACATATTTTTATCAATCAAATAATGATATTTTTGATTGATATATATCGGACACATATCGTTTTATCCATTATGTATTGGAACATGTTTATAATTGTGTTAGATTGCACGCTATTACCTGTCTTTTAATTGACTTTTATTACGTTTTGACAGGCAGCGATTTGAATGTTATCGAAACTGATGTTATAATTACTTTATTTATTTGACATACTGATATATTCAGGCTGTAATATTTATCAAGTATTAATTTAATATCCTGTTAATCTTTTTTAAATCTTTCTTGAACATTTTTAGTCCAAACTTTGTAATCCAACTAAAATTTTCCAATTTTTCATATTATGTTTATTTTAAGGATTTCTTGGAATAGTCTGAATTTGAATTTAAAAAAAATAAGGTTATTTAAGTTCATTTTTGTTTGGGCATCATTTTTACAATGATTTTATTGGTTTTAATTTTCATATTTACTATTAAAAATAAATGGTGCTGATAACAGCATTAATAAATGTTAAAATAAAAAATTGAGGTGATAATATATTATTGATGGCTTCCCTTCTGCACTTTTTATTAATAGGATTGTGCACAATCGTTTGTTCAGTTCATTTGGTGAACTTTCCAGTTTAACACGTTAGTATTCCTTTAGCTATTAAAGTCGTAAATTGTCTTATTTTTTTCTCATCTGCTGTACTTTTTTTGTTACAGGTTTTTTATATATAAATATATATTATTTTTTATAAAAAGTGCCATCATCTAACTCACCCCTTGACTCTGTGGCAAAAAGTGGAATTAATAGCATTGACCTTTCAAATGTACTATAAATGCGCCTACAGATAAAAAGAAAAAAATGATTATTAAAATCAAAAAGAGTAAAAAAATACAAAAAACAAATTATTCTACTAACAGACTTTATACGTGTGTACTTCCCCATGTATTAAAGTGATGACATGTTGTTGAAGATAATTGGGTTACATTAAACATAATAGAAGATAAATGTTAAAGTTTGCCATGTTTTGTATTTTACCACCTGGGATAATACCGCATTGATTTTAGAAAATGTATTTTCTATGTTGTACCATAACATGAGCAGGGGGTCTGAAATAAAGTGAATACAAATTGGGATTCATTAAACCAATTGAGTCTATTTGAATTCTTTATTACGATTGAAGTATAATAGTCGTATATTTCCTGACCAGAGCAACAAACTTTTAAATTGAGTTACCAACATCATTAAAAATATATATTTCGAAAAAAATTGTATCATTTAACTGAAGTATTTTCAAAGGAATTTGCTCGAGTTCACTTCAAGGGAAATTGGAAGTGAAGTGCTAGGGCACTATGTAATGCGACTATTTAAAGTAGCTTAAAAATAAACGTGGTTTGTAAATCAACTATTTTATGATTGCTGCACTCTTTTGCTTACGCCGTTGTAGTCGTTTATCATTTTTAACTTTCTGCCATATCCTAGTGCGCAAGCTATAAACTTTTTGGTCTTTGGTTTAGTTTTCCCCTCGTTTGATGTATAGAAAATCATTGTTATGCAGCAAGGTTATTAGTTTTGATTAAACCTTCACGAATTTGAAATCATAAGCTATATGTACATTTTTGTTGAGTTGAAAAGATGATTGATGGCAAAATACCACGAAATTTGTTGGGAAGACTTTTTTTTTACTAAAACTTGTGTTTACAGCTAGGATCCATAATTGCAGTTTTAATAAAATTTGTATACAATGGTAACACTTTAAACACATTTTACAACACAATTGAAATTCATTACTGAGCAATTACAATACACTTTTGTGCCACCCTTGCACATCATATTAAATTAAACAATATTAAAAATTGCATAATGTTTCATTGTTAAATATTTTAATTTCTATATTGCGCTTTTGATATGATTGATTCGATTATCGCCATTTAAAGTTAATATATAGGGTCACTATACAGATAATTTTTATAAAGGAACATACATGTATGCACTAAAACCAATTGATGAAAAGTGGTCATTATGCAGAGGTAGTTAGTTAGTTGTTTTTTACTGTATTGCAGTACTGAATTTGATTTTTCTGTTAAAGTACGTGTTATTCAATGAAATTTTGTTTTTAATGTAGAACACAAGAGTAGTATAAGAGAAGTCATTTCTGGCTCACTTTCTTCTTCTCCTAAATTTTCTACTTTTTCCACCACGAAAAGA